>CM039591.1:848256-988758 GCA_022457205.1 Saccharum spontaneum
CTGAAAAGCGTGCGAAAACTTTAACAATTTTTTTCTTTATTTTCCTGAATTTTTTTAGCAATTTTGATGAAACCAAACAGGGCGAAGTAATCTATTGTTGAGCGTGGGTAACAGTTGCAAGATGAACCTATGCTGATAGAAGAATATGTGGAGCTACGGGTAGGCACACAATATGACAACAAGGATTAGCAATTAACGAGTGCAGATTAGCGATTGTTCAATCCGAATCCAAAGTACAAATCACAGCTGCTGGCTAAGACGTGTCGAGACGTAGCGCAACAAGGTGAAAACAAAGGACGATGGAAAGAACGCGCGGAACAAGCAAATAACCCAGAATTTTCCTTTTTCCTAAATTTTTCCTTGATTTTTCCTAAAGGCGTCAGTAGGAATCAAACTTTTTTATTTTTTCACTATTTTTTTTATTTTTCTCTGAACAAGGATATAAAACAGATGCAACCACAAAAATTGGCACCTACAACTGAGGTGGGATCTGGTCTACAGAAATACAGCACGTTCTCTGAATAGCGTGCAAAAACTTTGACAATTTTTTTTCTTTATTTTCCTGAATTTTTTTTGGAAATTTTGAAGAAACCAAACAGGGCGAAGCAATCTATTGTTGAGCGTGGGTAACAGTTGCTAGATGAACCTATGCTGATAGAAGAATATGTGGAGCTATGGGTAGGCACACAATATGACAGCAAGGATTAGCAATTAACGAGTTCAGATTAGCGATTGTTCAATCCGGATCCAAAGTACAAATCACAGCTGCTGGCTGAGACGTGTCGAGACGTAGCGCAACAAGGTGAAAACAAAAGACGATGGAAAGAATGCACGGAACAAGCAAATAACCCGAAATCTTCCTTTTTCCTATATTTTCCCTGATTTTTCCAAAAGGCATCAGTAGGAATAAAACTTTTTTATTTTTTCACTAGTTTTTTTATGTTTCTCTGAACAAGGATAAAAAAGAAGCAACCACAAAAATTGGCACCTACAACTGAGGTAGGATGTGGTCTACAGAAATACAGCACGTTCTCTGAAAAGCGTGCAAAAACTCTGATAATTTTTTTCTTTATTTTCCAGAAATTTTTTGCCAATTTTGATGAAACCAAACAGGGCGAAGCAGTCTATTGTTGAGCGTGGGTAACAATTGCAAGATGTAGAAGAATATGTGGAGCTATGGGTAGGCACACAATATGACAGCAAGGGTTAGCGATTAACGAGTGCAGATTAGCGATTGTTCAATCCGAATCCAAAGTACAAATCATAGCTGCTGGCTAAGACGTGTCGAGACGTAGCGCAACAAGGTGAAAACAAAGGACGATAAAAAGAACGCACAGAACAAGCAAATAACCCAGAATTTTTCTTTTTTCCTGAATTTTTCCCTAATTTTTCCAAAAGGCACTAGTAGGAATCAAACTTTTTTTTCACTATTTTTTAATATTTCTCTGAACAAGGATAAAAAAAGATGCAACCACAAAAATTGTCACCTACAACTGAGTTGGGATGTGGTTTACAGAAATACAGCACTTTCTCTGAAAAGCGTGCGAAAACTTTGACAATTTTTTTCTTTATTTTCCTGAATTTTTTTAGCAATTTTGATGAAACCAAACATGGTGAAGCAATTTGTTGTTGAGCGTGGGTAACAGTTTCAAGATGAACCTATGCTGATAGAAGAATATGTGGAGCTATGGGTAGGCACACAATATGACAGCAAGGACTAGCAATTAACGAGTGCAGATTAGCGATTGTTCAATCCGGATCCAAAGTACAAATCACAGCTTCTGGCTAAGACGTGTCGAGACGTAGCGCAACAAGGTGAAAACAAAGGACGATGGAAAGAATGCACAGAACAAGCAAATAACCCGGAATTTTCCTTTTTCCTGAATTTTTCCCTAATTTTTCCAAAAGGCACTAGTGGGAATCCAACTTTTTTATATTTTCACTATTTTTTATTTTTCTCTAAGGATCAAAAAAGATGCAACCACAAAAATTGGCACCTACAACTAAGGTGGGATATGGTCTACAGAAATACAGCACGTTCTCTGAAAAGCGGGCAAAAACTTTGACAATTTTTTTTCTTTATTTTCTTGATTTTTTTGGCAATTTCAATGAAACCAAACAGGGCGAACCAATCTGTTGTTGAGCGTGGGTAATAGTTGCAAGATGAACCTGTGCTGATAGAAGAATATGTGGAGCTATGGGTGGGCACACGATATGACATCAAGGATTAGCGATTAACGAGTGCAGATTAGCGATTGTTCTATCCGAATCCAAAGTACAAATCACAGCTGCTAGCTAAGACGTGTCGATATGTAGCACAACAAGGTGAAAACAAAGGACGATGGAAAGAACGCGCGGAACAAGCAAATAACCCAGAATTTTCCTTTTTCCTGAATTTTTCCCTGATTTTTCCTAAAGGCATCAGTAGGAATCAAAGTTTTTTATTTTTTCACTATTTTTTTATGTTTCTCTGAACAAGGATAAAAAAGAAGCAACTGCAAAAATTGGCACCTACAACTGAGGTGGGATGTGGTCTACAGAAATACAGCACGTTCTCTGAAAAGCGTGCAAAAACTTTGACAAATTTTTTTCTTTATTTTCCTGAATTTTTTTTGGCAATTTTGATGAAACCAAACAGGGTGAAGCAATTTGTTGTTGAGCGTGGGTAACAGTTTTAAGATGAACCTATGTTGATAGAAGAATATATGGAGCTATGGGTAGGCACACAATATGACAGCAAGGATTAGCAATTAACGAGTACAGATTAGCGATTGTTCAATTCGGATCCAAAGTACAAATCACAGCTGCTGGCTAAGATGTGTCGAGACGTAGCGCAACATGGTGAAAACAAAGGACGATGGAAAGAACGCACAGAACAAGCAAATAACGCGGAATTTTCTTTTTTCCTGAATTTTTCCCTGATTTTTCCAAAAGGCATCAGTAGGAATCAAACTTTTTTATTTTTTCACTATTTTTTTATTTTTCTCTGAACAAGGATATAAAAAAGATGCAACCACAAAAATTGGCACCTACAACTGAGGTGGGATGTGGTCTACAGAAATAAGCACATTCTCTGAATAGCGTGCAAAAACTTTGACAATTTTTTTCTTTATTTTCCTGAATTTTTTTTTGGAAATTTTGATGAAACCAAACAGGGCGAAGCAATCTGTTGTTGAGCGTGGGTAACAGTTGCAAGATGAACCTGTGCTGATAGAAGAATATATGGAGCTATGGGTAGGCACACAATATGACAGCAAGGATTTGCAATTAACGAGTGTAGATTAGCGATTGTTCAATCTGAGTCCAAAGTACAAATCATAGCTGCTGGCTAAGACGTGTCGAGACGTAGCGCAACAAGGTGAAAACAAAGGACGATAAAAAGAACGCACAGAACAAGCAAATAACCCGGAATTTTCCTTTTTTCCTAAATTTTTCCCTGATTTTTTCAAAAGGCACTAGTAGGAATCAAACTTTTTTATTTTTTCACTATTTTTTTAATTTTTCTCTGAACAAGGATAAAAAAAGATGCAACCACAAAAAAAATTGTCACCTACAACTGAGGTGGGATGTGGTCTACAGAAATACAGCACTTTCTCTGAAAAGCGTGCGAAAACTTTAACAATTTTTTTCTTTATTTTCCTTAATTTTTTTAGCAATTTTGATGAAACCAAACAGGGCGAAGCAATCTATTGTTGAGCGTGGGTAATAGTTGCAAGATGAACCTATGCTGATAGAAGAATATGTGGAGCTACGGGTAGGCACACAATATGACAGTAAGGATTAGCAATTATCGAGTGCAGATTAGCGATTGTTCAATCCGAATCCAAAGTACAAATCACAGCTGCTGGCTAAGACGTGTCGAGACGTAGCGCAACAAGGTGAAAACAAAGGACGATGGAAAGAACGCGCGGAACAGGCAAATAACCCAGAATTTTCCTTTTTCCTGAATTTTTCCCTGATTTTTCCTAAAGGCATCAGTAGGAATCAAACTTTTTTATTTTTTCACTATTTTTTTTATTTTTCTCTAAACAAGGATATAAAACAGATGCAACCACAAAAATTGGCACCTACAACTGAGGTGGGATGTGGTCTACAGAAATACAGCACGTTCTCTGAATAGCGTGCAAAAACTTTGACAATTTTTTTCTTTATTTTCCTAAATTTTTTTTGGAAATTTTGAAGAAACCAAACAGGGTGAAGCAATCTATTGTTGAGCGTGGGTAACAGTTGCAAGATGAACCTGTGCTGATAGAAGAATATGTGGAGCTATGGGTAGGCACACAATATGACAGCAAGGACTAGCAATTAACGAGTGCAGATTAGCGATTGTTCAATCCGGATCCAAAGTACAAATCACAGCTGCTAGCTAAGACATGTCGAGACGTAGCGCAACAAGGTGAAAACAAAGGACGATGGAAAGAACGCACAGAACAAGCAAATAACCCGGAATTTTCCATTTTCCTAAATTTTTCCCTAATTTTTCCAAAAGGCACTAGTGGGAATCCAACTTTTTTATATTTTCACTATTTTTTTATTTTTCTCTAAGAGAGGATCAAAAAAGATGCAACCACAAAAATTGGCACCTACAACTGAGGTGGGATATGGTCAACAGAAATACAGCACGTTCTCTGAAAAGCGTGCAAAAACTTTGACAATTTTTTCTTTATTTTCTTGATTTTTTTGGCAATTTTGATGAAACTAAACAGGGCGACGCAATTTATTGTTGAGCGTGGATAACAGTTGCAAGATGAACCTGTGCTGATAGAAGAATATGTGGAGCTATGGGTGGGCACACGATATGACAGCAAGGATTAGCGATTAACGTGTGCAGATTAGCGATTGTTCTATCCGAATCCAAAGTACAAATCACAGCTGCTAGGTAAGACGTGTCGATATGTAGCACAACAAGGTGAAAACAAAGGACGATGGAAAGACCGCACGGAACAAGCAAATAACCCGAAATCTTCCTTTTTCCAATATTTTTCCCTGATTTTTCCAAAAGGCATCAGTAGGAATAAAACTTTTTTATTTTTTCACTATTTTTTTATGTTTCTCTGAACAAGGACAAAAAAGAAGCAACCGCAAAAATTGGCACCTACAACTGAGGTGGGATGTGGTCTACAGCAATACAGCACGTTCTCTGAAAAGCGTGCAAAAACTTTGACAAATTTTTTTCTTTATTTTCCTGAATTTTTTTTGGCAATTTTGATGAAACCAAACAGGGTGAAGCAATTTGTTATTGAGCATGGGTAACAGTTTTAAGATGAACCTATGTTGATAGAAGAATATGTGGAGCTATGGGTAGGCACACAATATGACAGCAAGGATTAGCAATTAACGAGTACAGATTAGCGATTGTTCAATTCAGATCCAAAGTACAAATCACAGCTGCTGGCTAAGATGTGTCGAGACGTAGCGCAACATGGTGAAAACAAAGGACGATGGAAAGAACGCACAGAACAAGCAAATAACGCGGAATTTTCTTTTTTCCTGAATTTTTCCCTGATTTTTCCAAAAGGCATCAGTAGGAATCAAACTTTTTATTTTTTCACTATTTTTTTATTTTTCTCTGAACAAGGATATAAAAAAGATGCCACCACAAAAATTGGCACCTACAACTGAGGTGGGATGTGGTCTACAGAAATACAGCACGTTCTCTGAATAGCGTGCAAAAACTTTGACAATTTTTTTCTTTATTTTCCTGATTTTTTTTGGAAATTTTGATGAAACCAAACAGGGCGAAGCAATCTATTGTTGAGCGTGGGTAACAGTTGCAAGATGAACCTATGCTGATAGAAGAATATGTGGAGCTATGGGTAGGCACACAATATGACAGCAAGGATTTGCAATTAACGAGTGTAGATTAGCGATTGTTCAATCCGGATCCAAAGTACAAATCACAGCTGCTGGCTAAGATGTGTCGAGACATAGCACAACAAGGTGAAAAGAGAGGACGATAAAAAGAATGCACAGAACAAGCAAACAACCTGGAATTTTTCCTTTTTTCCTAAATTTTTCCCTGATTTTTCCGAAAGGCACTAGTAGGAATCAAACTTTTTTATTTTTTCACTATTTTTTAAATTTTTCTCTGAACAAGGATAAAAAAAGATGCAACCATAAAAATTGGCACCTACAACTGAGGTGGGATGTGGTCTACACAAATACAGCACTTTCTCTGAAAAGCGTGTGAAAACTTTGACAATTTTTTTCTTTATTTTCCTGAATTTTTTTAGCAATTTTGATGAAACCAAACAGGGTGAAGCAATTTGTTGTTCAGCGTGGGTAACAGTTTCAAGATGAACCTAGGCTGATAGAAGAATATGTGGAGCTATGGGTAGGCACACAATATGACAGCAAGGACTAGCAATTAACGAGTGCAGATTAGCGATTGTTCAATCCGGATCCAAAGTATAAATCACAGCTGCTGGCTAAGACGTGTCGAGACGTAGCGCAACAAGGTGAAAACAAAGGACGATGGAAAGAACGCACAGAACAAGCAAATAACCTGGAATTTTCCTTTTTCCTGAAATTTTCCCTAATTTTTCCAAAAGGCACTAGTGGGAATCCAACTTTTTTATATTTTCACTATTTTTTTATTTTTCTCTAAGCAAGGATAAAAAAGATGCAACCACAAAAATTGGCATCTACAACTAAGGTGGGATATGGTCTACAGAAATATAGCACGTTCTCTGAAAAGCATGCAAAAACTTTGACAATTTTTTTCTTTATTTTCCTAATTTTTTTGGCAATTTTGATGAAACCAAACAGGGCGAAGCAATCAATTGTTGAGCGTGGGTAATAGTTGCAAGATGAACCTATGCTAATGGAAGAATATGTGGAGCTATGGGTAGGCACACAATATGACAGCAAGGATTAGCGATTAATGAGTGCATATTAGAGATTCTTCAATCCGGATCCAAAGTACAAATCACAGCTGCTGGCTAAGACGTGTCAAGACGTAGCGCAACAAGGTGAAAACAGAGGACGATGGAAAGAACGCACAGAACAAGCGAATAACCCGGAATTTTCTTTTATCCTGAATTTTCCCTGATTTTTCCAAAAGGCAATAGTAGGAATCAAACTTTTTTATTTTTTCACTATTTTTTTATTTTTCTCTGAACAAGGATCAAAAAAGATGCAACCACAAAAATTGTCTTCTACAACTGAGGTGGGATGTGGTCTACAGAAATAAAGCACGTTCTCTGAAAAGTGTGCAAAAACTTTTACAATTTTTTTCTTTATTTTCCTGAATTTTTTTGGCAATTTTGATGAAACCAAACAGGGTGAAGCAATCTGTTGTTGAGCGTGGGTAACAGTTGCAAGATGAACCTGTGCTGATAGAAGAATATGTGGTGCTACGGGTAGGCACACAATATGACAGCAAGGATTAGCAATTAACGAGTGCAGATTAGCGATTGTTCAATCTGGATCTAAGGTGTAAATCACAACTGCTGGCTAAGACATATCGAGAGGTAGCGCAATAAGGTAAAAACAAAGGACGATGGAAAAGCTTTGAACAAGCAAATAACCCAGAATTTTCCTTTTTCCTGAATTTTTCCTTGATTTTTCCAAAAGGCACGAGTAGAAATCAAACTTTTTTATTTTTTCACTATTTTTTATTTTTCTCTGAACAAGGATCAAAAAAGAAGCAACCACAAAAATTGGCACCTAATACTGAGGTGGGATGTGGTCTACAAAAATACTGCACATTCTCTAAAAAGCGTGCAAAAACATTGACAATTTTTTGCTTTGTTTTCCTGAATTTTTTTGGCAATTTTGATGAAACAAAACAGGGCGACGCAATCTGTTGTTGAGCGTGGGTAAAAGTCGCTGATAGAAGAATATGTGGACCTATGGGTAGGCACACAATATGACACCAAGGATTAGCAATTAACCAGTACAGATTAGCGATTGTTCAATTCGGATCCAAAGTACAAATCACAGCTGCTGGCTAAGACGTGTCGAGACGTAGCACAACAAGGTGAAAACAAAGGACGATGGAAAGAACGCACAGAACAAGCAAATAACGCGGAATTTTCCTTTTTCCTGAATTTTTCCCTGATTTTTCCAATAGGCATCACTAGGAATCAAACTTTTTTATTTTTTCACTAATTTTTTATTTTTCCCTGAACAAGGATATAAAAAAGATGCAACCACAAAAATTGGCACCTACAACTGAGGTGCGATGTGGTCTACAGAAATACAGCATGTTCTCTGAATAGCGTGCAAAAACTTTGACAATTTTTTTCTTTATTTTCCTGAATTTTTTTTGGAAATTTTGATGAAACCAAACAGGGCGAAGCAATATGTTATTGAGTGTGGGTAACAGATGCAAGATGAACCTGTGCTGATAGAAGAATATGTGGAGCTATGGGTAGGCACACAATATGACAGCAAGGATTTGCAATTAACGAGTGTAGATTAGCGATTGTTCAATCCGGATCCAAAGTACAAATCATAGCTGCTGGCTAAGACGTGTCGAGACATAGCGCAACAAGGTGAAAATAGAGGACGATAAAAAGAATGCACAGAACAAGCAAATGACCCAGATTTTTCCTTTTTTCCTGAATTTTTCCTTGATTTTTACAAAAGGCACTAGTAGGAATCAAACTTTTTTATTTTTTCACTATTTTTTTTAATTTTTCTCTGAACAAGGATAAAAAAAGATGCAACCATAAAAATTGGCACCTACAACTGAGGTGGGATGTGGTCTACAGAAATACAGCACTTTCTCTGAAAAGCGTGCGAAAACTTTGACAATTTTTTTCTTTATTTTCCTGAATTTTTTTAGCAATTTTGATGAAATCAAACAGGGTGAAGCAATTTGTTGTTGAGCGTGGGTAACAGTTTCAAGATGAACCTAGGCTGATAGAAGAATATGTGGAGCTATGGGTAGGCACACAATATGACAGCAAGGACTAGCAATTAACGAGTGCAGATTAGCGATTGTTCAATCCAGATCCAAAGTATAAATCACAGCTGCTGGCTAAGACGTGTCGAGACGTAGCGCAACAAGGTGAAAACAAAGGACGATGGAAAGAACGCACAAAACAAGAAAATAACTCGGAATTTTCCTTTTTCCTGAATTTTTCCCTAATTTTTCCAAAAGGCACTAGTGGGAATCCAACTTTTTTATATTTTCACTATTTTTTTATTTTTCTCTAAGCAAGGATCAAAAAAGATGCAACCACAAAAATTGGCATCAACAACTAAGGTGGGATATGGTCTACAAAAATACAGTACGTTCTCTGAAAAGCATGCAAAAACTTTGACAATTTTTTTTCTTTATTTTCCTGATTTTTTTGGCAATTTTGATGAAACCAAACAGGGCGAAGCAATCTATTGTTGAGCGTGGGTAATAGTTGCAAGATGAACCTATGCTAATAAAAGAATATGTGGAGCTATGGGTAGGCACGCAATATGACAGCAAGGATTAGCGATTAACGAGTGCAGATTAGCGATTGTTCAATCCGGATCCAAAGTACAAATCACAGCTGCTGGCTAAGACGTGTCGAGACGTAGCGCAAAAAGGTGAAAACAAAGGACGATGGAAAGAACGCACAGAACAAGCAAATAACCCAGAATTTTCTTTTTTCCTGAATTTTCCCTGATTTTTCCAAAAGGCACTAGTAGGAATCAAACTTTTTTATTTTTTCACTATTTTTTTTATTTTTCTCTGAACAAGGATCAAAAAAGTTGCAACAACAAAAATTGTCATCTGCAACTGAGGTGGGATGTGGTCTATAGAAATACAGCACGTTCTCTGAAAAGTGTGCAAAAACTTTTACAATTTTTTTCTTTGTTTTCCTGAATTTTTTTGGCAATTTTGATGAAACCAAACAGGGTGAAGCAATCTGTTGTTGAGCGCGGGTAACAGTTGCAAGATGAACCTGTGCTGATAGAAGAATATGTGGAGCTATGGTTAGGCACACAATATGACAGCAAGGATTAGCAATTAACAAGTGTAGATTAGCGATTGATCAATCCGGATCTAAAGTATAAATCACAGCTGCTGCCTAAGAAATATCGAGATGTAGCGCAATAAGGTAAAAACAAAGGACGATGGAAAATCAGAGAACAAGCAAATAACCCAGAATTTTTCTTTTTCCTGAATTTTTCCCTGATTTTTCCAAAAGGCACGAGTAGAAATCAAACTTTTTTATTTTTTCACTATTTTTTATTTTTCTTTGGACAAGGATGAAAAAAGAAGCAACCACAAAAATTGGCACCTACAACTGAGGTGGGATGTGGTCTACAGAAATACAGCACTTTCTCTGAAAAGCATGCAAAAATATTGACAATTTTTTGCTTTGTTTTCCTAAATTTTTTTGGCAATTTTGATGAAACCAAACAGGGCGAAGCAATCTGTTGTTGAGTGTGGGTAACAGTTGCAAGATGAACCTGTGCTGATAGAAGAATATGTGGAGCTATGGGTAGGCACACAATATGACAACAAGGATTAACAATTAACGAGTGTAGATTAACGATTGTTCAATCCGGATCCAAAGTACGAATCACAGCTGCTGGCTAAGACGTGTCGAGACGTAGCGCAACTAGGTGAAAACAAAGGACGATGGAAAGAATGCGCGGAACAAGCAAATAACCCAGAATTTTCCTTTTTCCTGAATTTTTCCCTGATTTTTTTAAAAGCATCATTAGGAATCAAACTTTTTTATTTTTTCACTATTTTTTTTATTTTTCTCTGAACAAGGATATAAAACAGATGCAACCACAAAAATTGTCATCTGCAACTGAGGTGGGATGTGGTCTACAGAAATACAGCACGTTCTCTGAAAAGTGTGCAAAAACTTTTACAATTTTTTTCTTTGTTTTCCTGAATTTTTTTGGCAATTTTGATGAAACCAAACAGGGTGAAGCAATCTGTTGTTGAGCGTGGGTAACAGTTGCAAGATGAACCTGTGCTGATAGAAGAATATGTGGAGCTATGGTTAGGCACACAATATGACAGCAAGGATTAACAATTAACGAGTGCAGATTAGCGATTGATCAATCCGGATCTAAAGTATAAATCACAGCTGCTGCCTAAGAAATATCGAGATGTAGCGCAATAAGGTAAAAACAAAGGACGATGGAAAATCAGAGAACAAGCAAATAACCCAGAATTTTTCTTTTTCCTAAATTTTTCCCTAATTTTTCCAAAAGGCACGATTAGAAATCAAACTTTTTTAATTTTTCACTATTTTTTATTTTTCTTTGGACAAGGATGAAAAAAGAAGCAACCACAAAAATTGGCACCTACAACTGAGGTGGGATGTGGTCTACAGAAATACAGCACTTTCTCTGAAAAGCATGCAAAAACATTGATAATTTTTTTTCTTTATTTTCCTGAATTTTTTTGGAAATTTTGATGAAACCAAACAGGGCGAAGCAATCTGTTGTTGAGCGTGGGTAACAGTTGCAAGATGAACCAGTGCTGATAGAAGAATATGTGGAGCTATGGGTAGGCACACAATATGACATCAAGGATTAGCAATTAACGAGTGCGGATTAGCGATTGTTCAATCCGGATCCAATGTACAAATCACAGCTGCTGGTTGAGACGTGTCGAGACGTAGCGCAACAAGGTGAAAACAAAAGACGATGGAAAGAACGCACAGAACAAGGAAATAATCCAGAATTTTCCTTTTTCCTGAATTTTTCTCTGATTTTTCCAAAAGGCACTAGTGGGAATCAAACTTTTTTATATTTTCACTATTTTTTCTATTTTTCTGTGAGCAAGGATCAAAAAAGATGCAACCACAAAAATTGGCACCTACAACTGAGGTGGGATGTGGTCTACAGAAATACAGCACTTTCTCTGAAAAGCGTGCAAAAACTTTGACAATTTTTTTTCTTTATTTTCCTAAATTTTTTTGGCAATTTTGATGAAACCAAACAGGGCGAAGCAATCTATTATTGAGCGTGGGTAACAGTTGTAAGATGAACTTATGCTGATAGAAGAATATGTGGAGCTATGGGTAGGCACACAATATGACAGCAAGGATTAGCGATTAACGAGTGCAGATTAGCGATTGTTCAATCCGAATCCACAGTACAAATCATAGCTGCTGGCTAAGACGTGTCGAGACGTAGCGCAACAAGGTGAAAACAAAGGACGATGGAAAGAACGCGCGGAACAAACAAATAACCAAGAATTTTCCTTTTTCCTGATTTTTTCCCTGATTTTTCCTAAAGCCATCAGTAGGAATCAAACTTTTTATTTTCTCACTATTTTTTTTATTTTTCTCTGAACAAGGATAAAAAAGAAGCAACCGCAAAAATTGGCACCTACAACTGAGGTAGGATGTGGTCTACAGAAATACAGCACGTTCTCTGAAAAGCGTGCAAAAACTTTGATAATTTTTTTCTTTATTTTCCTGAATTTTTTTGGAAATTTTGATGAAACCAAACAGGGCGAAGCAATCTGTTGTTGAGCGTGGGTAACAGTTGCAAGATGAACCTGTGCTGATAGAAGAATATGTGGAGCTATGGGTAGGCACACAATATGACAGCAAGGACTAGCAATTAACGAGTGCAGATTAGCGATTGTTCAATCCGGATCCAAAGTACAAATCACAGCTGCTGGCTAAGACGTGTCGAGACGTAGCGCAACAAGGTGAAAACAAAGGACGATGGAAAGAACGCACAGAACAAGCAAATAACCCAGAATTTTCTTTTTTCCTGAATTTTCCCTGATTTTTCCAAAAGGCACTAGTAGGAATCAAACTTTTTTATTTTTTCACTATTTTTTTTATTTTTCTCTGAACAAGGATCAAAAAAGGTGCAACAACAAAAATTGTCATCTACAACTGAGGTGGGATGTGGTCTACAGAAATACAGCACGTTCTCCGAAAAGCATGCAAAAACTTTTACAATTTTTTCTTTGTTTTCCTGAATTTTTTGGCAATTTTGATGAAACCAAACAGGGCGAAGCAATCTATTGTTGAGCGTGGGAAATAGTTGCAAGATAAACCTGTGCTGATAGAAGAATATGTGGAGCTATGGGTAGGCACACAATATGACAACAAGGATTAGCGATTAACGAGTACAGATTAGCGATTGTTCAATCCGGATCCAAAGTACAAATCACAGCTGCTGGCTAAGACGTGTCGAGACGTAGCGCAACAAGGTGAAAACAAAGGACGATGGAAAGAACGCACAGAACAATCAAATAATTCGGAATTTTCTTTTTTCCTAAATTTTCCCTGATTTTTCCAAAAGGCACTAGTAGGAATCAAACTTTTTTTATTTTTTCACTATTTTTTTATTTTTCTCTGAACAAGGATAAAAAAAGATGCATCCACAAAAACTGGCATCTACAACTGAGGTGGGATGTGGTCTACAGAAAAATAGCACGTTCTCTGAAAAGTGTGGAAAAACTTTTATAATTTTTTTTCTTTGTTTTCCTGAATTTTTTTGGCAATTTTGATGAAACCAAACAGGGTGAAGCAATCTGTTGTTAGCATGGGTAATAGTTGCAAGATGAACCTATGCTGATAGAAGAATATGTGGAGCTATGGGTTGGCACACAATATGACAGCAAGGATTAGCAATTAACGAGTGCAGATTAGCGATTGTTCAATCCGGATCTAAAGTATAAATCACAGCTGCTAGCTAAGACATATCGAGACGTAGCGCAACAAGGTAAAAACAAAGGACGATGAAAAAGCAGAGAACAAGCAAATAACCTGGAATTTTCTTTTTTCCTGAATTTGTCCCTGATTTTTCCAAAAGGCACGAGTAGAAATCAAACTTTTTTATTTTTTCACTATTTTTTATTTTTCTCTGAACAAGGATCAAAAAAGAAGCAACCACAAAAATTGGCACCTACAACTGAGGTGGGATGTGGTCTACAGAAATACAGCACATTCTCTGAAAAGCGTGCAAAAACATTAACAATTTTTTGCTTTGTTTTCCTAAATTTTTTTGGCAATTTTGATGAAACCAAACTGGGTGAAGCAATCTGTTGTTGAGCATCGGTAACAGTTGCAAGATGAACCTGTGCTGATAGAAGAATATGTGGAGCTATGGGTAGGCACACAATATGACAACAAGGATTAACAATTAACGAGTGCAGATTAGCGATTGTTCAATCCGGATCCAAAGTACAAATCACAGCTGCTGGCTAAGACGTGTCGAGACGTAGCGCAACAAGGTAAAAACAAAGGACGATGGAAAGAACGCACAGAGAAAGCAAATAACCTGGAATTTTCCTTTTTCCTGAAATTTTCCCTAATTTTTCCAAAAGGCACTAGTAGGAATCAAACTTTTTTATTTTTTCACTAATTTTTTTTATTTTTCTCTGGACAAGGATCAAAAAAGATGCAACCACAAAAATTGGCATCTACAACTGAGGTGGGATGTGGTCTAAAGAAATACAGCACGTTCTCTGAAAAGCATGCAAAAACATTGACAATTTTTTTTCTTTGTTTTCCTGAATTTTTTTGGCAATTTTGATGAAACCAAACAGGGCGAAGCAATCTGTTGTTGAGCGTGGGTAACAGTTGCAAGATGAACCAGTGCTGATAGAAGAATATGTGGAGCTATGGGTAGGCACACAATATGACAGCAAGGACTAGCAATTAACGAGTGCAGATTAGCGATTGTTCAATCCGGATCCAAAGTACAAATCACAGCTGCTGGCTAAGACGTGTCGAGACGTAGCGCAACAAGGTGAAAACAAAGGACGATGGAAAGAACACACAAAACAAGCAAATAACACAGAATTTTCCTTTTTCCTGATTTTTCCCTGATTTTTCCTAAAGCCATCAGTAGGAATCAAACTTTTTTATTTTCTCACTATTTTTTTTATTTTTCTCTGAACAAGGATAAAAAAGAAGCAACCGCAAAAATTGGCACCTACAACTGAGGTAGGATGTGGTCTACAGAAATACAGCACGTTCTCTGAAAAGCGTGCAAAAACTTTGATACTTTTTTTTCTTTATTTTCCTGAATTTTTTTGGAAATTTTGATGAAACCAAACAGGGCGAAGCAATCTGTTGGTGAGCGTGGGTAACAGTTGCAAGATGAACCTGTGCTGATAGAAGAATCTGTGGAGCTATGGGTAGGCACACAATATGACAGCAAGGACTAGCAATTAACGAGTGCAGATTAGCGATTGTTCAATCCGGATCCAAAGTACAAATCACAGCTGCTGGCTAAGACGTGTCGAGACGTAGCGCAACAAGGTGAAAACAAAGGACGATGGAAAGAACACACAAAACAAGCAAATAACACGGAATTTTCCTTTTTTCTGATTTTTTCCCTGATTTTTCCTAAAGCCATCAGTAGGAATCAAACTTTTTTATTTTCTCACTATTTTTTTTATTTTTCTCTGAACAAGGATAAAAAAGAAGCAACCGCAAAAATTGGCACCTACAACTGAGGTAGGATGTGGTCTACAGAAATACAGCACGTTCTCTGAAAAGCGTGCAAAAACTTTGATACTTTTTTTTCTTTATTTTCCTGAATTTTTTTGGAAATTTTGATGAAACCAAACAGGGCGAAGCAATCTGTTGTTGAGCGTGGGTAACAGTTGCAAGATGAACCTGTGCTGATAGAAGAATATGTGGAGCTATGGGTAGGCACACAATATGACAGCAAGGACTAGCAATTAACGAGTGCAGATTAGCGATTGTTCAGTCCGGATCAAAATTACAAATCACAGCTGTTGGCTAAGACGTGTCGAGACGTAGCGCAACAAGGTGAAAACAAAGGACGATGGAAAGAACGCACAGAACAAGCAAATAACCCAGAATTTTCTTTTTTCCTGAATTTTCCCTGATTTTTCCAAAAGGCACTAGTAGGAATCAAACTTTTTTATTTTTTCACTATTTTTTTTATTTTTCTCTGAACAAGGATCAAAAAAGGTGCAAAAACAAAAATTGTCATCTACAACTGAGGTGGGATGTGGTCTACAGAAATGCAACACGTTCTCCGAAAAGCATGCAAAAACTTTTACAATTTTTTTTCTTTGTTTTCCTGAATTTTTTTGGCAATTTTGATGAAACCAAACAGGGCGAAGCAATCTATTGTTGAGAGTGGGTAACAGTTGCAAGATGAACCTGTGCTGATAGAAGAATATGTGGAGCTATGGGTAGGCACACAATGATGAGGACATCATTGGCTCAAATATGACCATGTCAACCACTTCTATACCAAAGGTGCAACCATTCTATATGAGGCTTATCATTGATGCATTTGATGAATTGGTGCTCCACCATAAAATGTGTATATTTTCATTTTCAAAATTACTTACATGGATCAAGGAAAGGTTTGATTGCATATGGAAAACATGGAAGGTTAATGAAGTTGATTGGGGAACAAATCCAAGTATTCCCAACGTCCTCCACCTAGACACCACGTCACTTTTGGTCCAAGGAAAGAAAGAGATCAAATCCAACACGTTTTGGGGCTGGATTCGGACTCTAGGACAGCTCCAACTTGTGATGTTCACCACGGTTGCATACGGACTCGGATTGGGACGTTCTAGCACTTTTTGGAAAGCTTATCAAGTCTATTTTTCAATGGATCTGGACGCATGGCTATATCTTATCCGATGCTTCCGCAATCGTCATTTCAACGCCGGGGCCTTTTCTGCCTTTGGTGCTGTGTCACCCTATTTTGGGCTGATGGCCCATGTATCAAGTTGGGTTCATTAGGGACGTGTCCTAGGGTTGGAGAACGACCCCAACACCCCCTGGTCGTTCCCCTAGGTATTAATAAGGATTAGAGCCGCCACAAACAGATTGGGTTTTGTTTTGTTGAAAGTTTAGCCATTGCTACTTCCTTGTAGACGCGTGTGTCGACTAGACCATCCGTTCTACTCGATTCAGAACCCCAACTTTGTGATTTCAGATTGGTTTTCATCTCCATATTTGCAATTGAGTTGCTTGTTCTACTTGTTCTTGCTTGTTCCTCGATTGCTTGCAGGAATTACCCTAGTGGTTTGGTTGATCGTGTTCCACAAGATCGCGACGGCTGTTGGAGGTGGTGTATCGGTTGCTAAGGCGCAGCATCCTTTGATAGTTGTAGTCGGGCCGTGAACGTCATCTCCATCCCCAAATCGAGTTACCACCTTCTCTCATCGAAAGATCATGATTCACCCTAGTGGGTTCATATCAGTTGGTAATCAGAGCAAGGTTGATCGGTGAGAGACTTCTTGTTCTTTGCTGTTTTTAATCTCCTATGGTCCAGAAAAAGCCAAAACAAAATTAGTAGATTAGTTCTTCATAATCCCAAAACCCCTTTGAGCTTAATACTATTACTGCTTAGTTAGGGCTTATTGAATTAATGGTTGCATCGTCGTGCAAGTTGCTGGTCTTAGCATCTAGTCGTTTAGAGTTTCGAGTTCTAGTCACGTTTCTGTCACCATCGCAGATTTGAGTTTATTTGTTTCTCTCTAGGAATCCGAGTGGATTTTCAAAATCCTTTGTTTTGTTTACCACCATTATCCTAGGCACGTCCTTGGAGGTTTCATCCATGTCCATATTTCCATCTACAAAAAGGAAATCCAACAAGATCAAGATATAATTCGATTCGGAGTCCTGTTTTATCTTGAAAACAAAAGCACCATATTTCCTTTGTCAGGAGTCTGAATAGGGAGTTTAAATACAATCTGGAAAGCTTAACTTGTCCTCTTTCCAACGGATCAGAGCTTGGTCCCAAATTCATTCTGAGCGCTTCGCAATTGCCCTGGAGATTTGCGCGTCTGCTGGTTTTGCAAAACAACCACTTGTTTCACTTTGCTACTAAATCACCCTTCCCAAGGAAACATTTAATTGCTGTAAGTAGCTTGTTATTTCTTGTTGCAAAATTTCAGTTTTGTGCTAGTTGAAAGAAAAAAAACAGAAGAAAAAAAAAGACAGAAAGAAAGAAAAGAAAGAAAGAAAAGAAAGACAGAAAGAAAGAAAGAAAGAAAAGAAAGAGAAAGAAGAAGAGAAGAATTTTTCTTTTGTTGTTATTCCTGTCCTTGTGATCCTTCTTTGCTGCTGCTCAGTGACTTCGTTTGTGTCCAGGCTCGCGTCTCTAGCATGTACTAGCCTAGGACCAGCATAATAACGTCGTTGAGCGTTTGTTCAATTTGCTTGCAACTAACGTGGTTCTAGTACTTCCTTGCTTTAGCCCACCTATAGCTCCACATATTTCGACTATAGCTTGACAGGTGTTGTTGTTGCGGCACCGATACACTTCACTCCACGGTTGTAGACTTGTTGGTTGCCGTCACCTCCTGTTTGGCTTGGTAAGAACTTGTAAGGGCTTGTTTTAACAAGTTGAGTTTGAGAGAATTACATCTGACACATCCTAGTAGTTGATAGGAGGATACATATTATTTTTGTGTTTCTTGTTTTCTACTAATCATGGCAGGTGATATGGAGATTTTTGAGCTGTTGAAACTAGACCCTCATATTCAGGATGTCATTCAACACTTGCCATTATATGATGGTAAGTTTGATCCTCAAGCTTACATTGATTGGGAGTTAAAAGTAGACAATGAATTTGATGAGCATGACCTATCCGAGAAACAAAAGATTTGTATTGCCTCTAATATTTTGATTGAATATGCTTTGCTCGAATGGAAACACATTTGTAAGCACATCAAAGTTCCAGAATCTTGGGAAGACTTCAAATTTCTTTTTAGAGATGCATTCGTTCCTGCATATTATGTTGATTATTTGCTTGCAAAATTAGACAACTTGAAGCAGGGTAGCAAGACTGTGAAACAATACTACCATAATTTTAAGATTTATATCATGTTTGGTGGATTGGATGAATGCATGGAAGATGTTATGAGTAGATTCATGAAAGGGCTCAATTCTGAAATTCGAACCTTATTAATTAGCAAATCATATTACCATATTGGTCAATTGTTTTGTCTGGCTCTCAATGCTGAAAAAGAGATTCTATTATCTGTGAATACTTGCCAGAATGATGTGACCCATAATGTCCAAAATTTGTCCACTCTGCATGCTAATGAAGAGCAACAAATAGTGGAACCCACTACTGATTTTCTTTTGTCACAAAATGAATTACTCACGGTTCCTTGTGATAAAGAGGAGTTGTGTGTTGATGATTCTTTTACTCCTATGCCACAAGTAGCAAATAAGTGTGATACTTTTGGTTTGGAACCATACAAATGTGCTGAAGATAAGCTTTTTCATCCTATTACATGTGCACAAGATGAACTGAATTTGTTGTCCTCTTTAAATACTTTGGGTTATATTGAATTTGATATTCTGTGTAATCTAAATTGTCTAAAAGAGAAACTTAAATTTGATTCTATTTTGCCAAGTTTTAATCATTGTTCGCTTCATGCAATTGGCAAATATGACAACAAAGGAGAATATTTGGTGCATAAAGTTTATATTTGCTCTAATCTGAAATATCCTTTTGGGCCACAATACCATGATCAAATTGAGGGCTGCACTAACACTAATGATGTCTTGCAAAGTTTTTCTAGTTTTTCCCAAATGCAACAGGATAAATATCAAGAAGGGGAGCACGGTTCACTTTTACCTACAACACATCCTCCAACAAAGGTCAAACCGAGGACGGTTTGCTGTCAAGAAGGGGAGAATGATGAGGACATCATTGGCTCAAATATGACCATGTCAACCACTTCTATACCAAAGGTGCAACCATTCTATATGAGGCTTATCATTGATGCATTTGATGAATTGGTGCTCCACCATAAAATGTGTATATTTTCATTTTCAAAATTACTTACATGGATCAAGGAAAGGTTTGATTGCATATGGAAAACATGGAAGGTTAATGAAGTTGATTGGGGAACAAATCCAAGTATTCCCAACGTCCTCCACCTAGACACCACGTCACTTTTGGTCCAAGGAAAGAAAGAGATCAAATCCAACACGTTTTGGGGCTGGATTCGGACTCTAGGACAGCTCCAACTTGTGATGTTCACCACGGTTGCATACGGACTCGGATTGGGACGTTCTAGCACTTTTTGGAAAGCTTATCAAGTCTATTTTTCAATGGATCTGGACGCATGGCTATATCTTATCCGATGCTTCCGCAATCGTCATTTCAACGCCGGGGCCTTTTCTGCCTTTGGTGCTGTGTCACCCTATTTTGGGCTGATGGCCCATGTATCAAGTTGGGTTCATTAGGGACGTGTCCTAGGGTTGGAGAACGACCCCAACACCCCCTGGTCGTTCCCCTAGGTATTAATAAGGATTAGAGCCGCCACAAACAGATTGGGTTTTGTTTTGTTGAAAGTTTAGCCATTGCTACTTCCTTGTAGACGCGTGTGTCGACTAGACCATCCGTTCTACTCGATTCAGAACCCCAACTTTGTGATTTCAGATTGGTTTTCATCTCCATATTTGCAATTGAGTTGCTTGTTCTACTTGTTCTTGCTTGTTCCTCGATTGCTTGCAGGAATTACCCTAGTGGTTTGGTTGATCGTGTTCCACAAGATCGCGACGGCTGTTGGAGGTGGTGTATCGGTTGCTAAGGCGCAGCATCCTTTGATAGTTGTAGTCGGGCCGTGAACGTCATCTCCATCCCCAAATCGAGTTACCACCTTCTCTCATCGAAAGATCATGATTCACCCTGAACGTGAGGCTTGCCCTCACCACTACGAAGAAAGGTACTATGTCAATCACAGATTATGTCTCCAAGATGAAAGGTTTTGCAGATGAATTGGCTGCGGTTGGGAAAGCCCTAGATGATGAAGAACTCGTGGCGCATATCTGCAATGGTCTTGATGCCGATTACAATTCAGTGGTGACATCCGTCACTGCTAGATTGGATCCCATCTCGATCCCTGACTTGTATGCCCAGCTGCTCAGTTTTGAGACTCGGCTGGAGTTGCAGGATGGTGGCGGCTCCTACGCTCACGTTGCCAATCGTGGGCGCGGCCACAACAATCGTGGCACGGGCGCTCCTCGTGGCCGCGGTCAGCCGCGTGGCCGCGGTCCGCCGCGTGGCCGTGGCAACGGCGCACCGAGGCAGCGAAATGGAGGGCGCCCACCACGTTCTGATGTAGCGAGTGGGTCTGATGATCCACCGCTTTGTCAGATCTGCTTCAAGACAGGCCACCGTGCGAGTCGATGCTGGCATCGGTTCGATGAAAATTATGTTCCAGAAGAACGTCATGTCAATGCAGCAATGTCCATGGGCGCCTACAATGTCGACACAAACTGGTATACTGACACGGGTGCAACAGATCATGTCACAAGTGATCTAAACAAGCTCTCCATGCGGGAGAAGTACCATGGCAATGACCAGATTCACACTGCATCTGGTTCAGGTATGGAAATTAAATACGTTGGTCATACTACTGTTCCAACTCAATCCCGTAGTTTGCATCTAAACAATGTTCTTCACGTCCCTAAAGCCGCAAAGAACCTTGTTTCAGTTCATCGTCTTGTCAAAGATAACTCTGCTTTCGTTGAGTTTCACCCTGATTTTTTTCTCATCAAGGATCAGGCTACGAGGAACACGATTCTTAAGGGGCCATGTCGTCGTGGATTATACCCCCTTCCGGCTAGCTCTTCAGTCAAGCAAGCACATGCAGTTGATAAGCCGACCGTGTCTAGGTGGCATGATCGGCTAGGTCATCCTTCGTTTTCCATTGTTACCAAAGTCATAGACAGTAATAATCTTTCTTGTTCCTCTGTGTCCAATAAGCAGACAGTTTGTGATGCTTGTCAACAAGCAAAAAGTCATCAGTTACCTTATAGCCGATCTGTTAGCTCAACTCATTTTCCATTGCAGCTTGTTCACTCCGATGTTTGGGGTCCTGCAGTTGAGTCTGTGGGCAGAAAACGTTACTATGTTAGCTTTGTTGATGACTTCAGTCGTTTTACATGGATTTACTTTCTCAAGTATAAATCTGAAGTTTTTCATAAATTTCATGAATTCCAAACAATGGTTGAGCGTCAATTTGATCGCAAAATTCTTGCTATGCAAACTGATTGGGGCGGGGAATATCAAAAACTTAATAGTTTCTTTTCTCAAACTGGCATCGTCCATCATGTTTCATGCCCCCATGCTCATCAACAAAATGGGGTCATCGAACGTAAGCATCGTCACATAGTTGAAGTTGGGTTGTCCCTCCTTGCTCATGCCTTAATGCCCCTAAAATTTTGGGATGAGGCTTTTATGGCTGCCACGTTCCTTATCAATCGTTTGCCTAGCAAGGTTATAGAAAATCAAACACCCTTTGAGCGTCTTCTTAAACAAAAACCTGAGTATCTCTCCCTTCGCACCTTTGGCTGCGCATGCTGGCCCAATCTCCGACCTTATAATCATCACAAACTTGAGCTTCGTTCTAAGCAGTGTGCCTTTTTAGGTTACAGCAACCTTCATAAAGGCTACAAGTGCCTTGATATTCAGTCTGGTCGGGTATACATCTCTAGAGATGTGATCTTTGATGAAGGCGTATTTCCCTTTTCTACCCTTCATTCCAATGCTGGTGCTCGCCTCCGTGCAGAAATTGCCCTCCTCCCGCCCGATCTTGTTCCCTTCATTACCACGGAACAGTCAGTTGATCACGTATTTAATTCTCCTAATTCTACTGATAACAGCACCCCTGCAGCATGTGATCACAGGTTTACCCAGGGGGGTTCCCGGCTTCCCAGCGCGGACCCTGAGGCGGATTCGGCGTCTCCTCCCGAGGCCCAGGCGTCCCATCCGTGTACTTCTGCCGGTACTGCGCCGGTGGAAGCTGCATGCGCAGGCGTGCTGTTGTCTCCAGCGCGTCAATCGGGCGCCTCCACGTCTCCAACAGCAACTGGGGAGATTCCGGCTGTTGCTGTGTCGGTCCCGTCCTCCCAGCCTGCCGCCGCCCGGGGGGACACAGCTGCTGCCACCGAAGCTGCGGCGCCAGGCGATGGATCTTCTGAGGCTGCGCCGGCACCAGAGATTGGATCTTCTACGGCTGCTGGATCCTCTATGGGTGTGACAGAAACTCCATCACGTCCACACACTCGTCTCCGTGATGGCATTCGCAAGCCAAAAGTCTATACAGATGGCACAGTCAGGTATGGATGTTTCACCGCATCTGGTGAACCACAATCTCTTGATGAAGCATTGAAAAATAGAGATTGGAAACTTGCCATGGATGCAGAATATGATGCCTTGGTTAATAATAAAACTTGGCATCTAGTTCCACCAAAGAAAGGCATTAATGTCATTGACTGTAAATGGGTATACAAGGTAAAACAGAAATCTGATGGGAGTTTGGATAGATATAAAGCAAGGTTAGTAGCAAAGGGGTTTAAACAACGTTATGGAATTGATTACGAAGATACTTTCAGTCCAGTTGTAAAACCAACTACTATTAGAACCATTTTGTCTGTTGCTGTCTCTAGAGGATGGAGTCTACGTCAGCTTGACGTTCAAAATGCCTTTCTTCATGGGTACTTAGAAGAAGATGTGTATATGAAACAACCACCTGGCTATGAGGATAAGTCAAAGGAAAAGTATATTTGCAAACTTGACAAAGCTTTGTATGGGCTTAAACAAGCACCAAGAGCATGGTACTCACGGCTGAGTAATAAGTTGTGTCAATTGGGTTTTAAAGCATCAAAAGCTGATACATCTTTGTTCTATTATAACAAGGGCACGGTCATTATATATATGCTTATATATGTTGATGATATAATTGTTGCTAGTTCCACTCAGGAAGCTACAACATGCTTGTTGAATGATCTGCGGAAGGAATTTGCACTAAAGGATTTAGGGGATCTTCACTTCTTCCTTGGTATAGAGGTAAAGAAAATGAACAATGGCATTCTGTTAACACAGGGAAAGTATGCTAAAGATGTGCTACAGCGTGCCAATATGATGGAGTGTAAACCTGTTAACTCTCCACTGTCTACTTCAGAGAAACTCTCTGCTCATGAAGGTGATCTCCTTGGTCCTCAGGATGCCACGGCATACAGAAGTGTAGTAGGAGGTTTACAGTATTTAACCTTGACTCGCCCTGATATTTCCTTTGCTGTGAATAAAGTTTGTCAATATCTGCATGCACCTACTACTGTCCACTGGGCTACAGTTAAGAGGATCTTGCGGTATCTCAAGCATACTATGGAAATTGGACTTAAAATTTGTAAGTCTTCCTCTCTTCTTGTAAGTGCATTCTCAGATGCAGATTGGGCAGGAGATCAAGATGACAGACGGTCAACTGGAGGTTATGCTGTATTCTTGGGATCTAATCTTATTTCCTGGAGTGCACGGAAACAGTCTACAGTGTCACGGTCCAGTACCGAAGCGGAATACAAAGCAGTTGCTAATGCCACTGCTGAGGTAATGTGGATACAAACCTTATTGTATGAATTGGGTATCCAGGCACCAAAGAAAGCGAAACTGTGGTGTGACAATATTGGTGCTAAGTACCTCTCAGCCAATCCTGTCTTCCATGCTAGAACAAAACACATAGAGGTTGACTATCATTTTGTTCGAGAACGAGTAGCAAGAAGATTACTTGATATTGAATATATCTCTACAAAAGATCAAGTTGCAGATGGCTTCACCAAACCGCTGGCCGTGCGGAACTTGGAAATGTTCAAGAACAATCTCAACTTGGGAAGTTGTGATTGAGGGGGAATGTTAGATTATGAAGCATGTCATGTAACATGTAACCGGTGAATGTATTGGCTAGGAAATAGGAGATTTGGTTGTTAGTGTTGTTAAGGAAAGATATAGGTAGTTGCTATATCTTCTCCACAATTTTCTCCTAGCCATACATATCGGATCTCATGCCTATGTAAGCCACGGCTGGGGCTCTTATATGAACCCACTAGGGTGAATCATGATCTTTCGATGAGAGAAGGTGGTAACTCGATTTGGGGATGGAGATGACGTTCACGGCCCGACTACAACTATCAAAGGATGCTGCGCCTTAGCAACCGATACACCACCTCCAACAGCCGTCGCGATCTTGTGGAACACGATCAACCAAACCACTAGGGTAATTCCTGCAAGCAATCGAGGAACAAGCAAGAACAAGTAGAACAAGCAACTCAATTGCAAATATGGAGATGAAAACCAATCTGAAATCACAAAGTTGGGGTTCTGAATCGAGTAGAACGGATGGTCTAGTCGACACACGCGTCTACAAGGAAGTAGCAATGGCTAAACTTTCAACAAAACAAAACCCAATCTGTTTGTGGCGGCTCTAATCCTTATTAATACCTAGGGGAACGACCAGGGGGTGTTGGGGTCGTTCTCCAACCCTAGGACACGTCCCTAATGAACCCAACTTGATACATGGGCCATCAGCCCAAAATAGGGTGACACAGCACCAAAGGCAGAAAAGGCCCCGGCGTTGAAATGACGATTGCGGAAGCATCGGATAAGATATAGCCATGCGTCCAGATCCATTGAAAAATAGACTTGATAAGCTTTCCAAAAAGTGCTAGAACGTCCCAATCCGAGTCCGTATGCAACCGTGGTGAACATCACAAGTTGGAGCTGTCCTAGAGTCCGAATCCAGCCCCAAAACGTGTTGGATTTGATCTCTTTCTTTCCTTGGACCAAAAGTGACGTGGTGTCTAGGTGGAGGACGTTGGGAATACTTGGATTTGTTCCCCAATCAACTTCATTAACCTTCCATGTTTTCCATATGCAATCAAACCTTTCCTTGATCCATGTAAGTAATTTTGAAAATGAAAATATACACATTTTATGGTGGAGCACCAATTCATCAAATGCATCAATGATAAGCCTCATATAGAATGGTTGCACCTTTGGTATAGAAGTGGTTGACATGGTCATATTTGAGCCAATGATGTCCTCATCAGCTAAACTTTCAACAAAACAAAACCCAATCTGTTTGTGGCGGCTCTAATCCTTATTAATACCTAGGGGAACGACCAGGGGGTGTTGGGGTCGTTCTCCAACCCTAGGACACGTCCCTAATGAACCCAACTTGATACATGGGCCATCAGCCCAAAATAGGGTGACACAGCACCAAAGGCAGAAAAGGCCCCGGCGTTGAAATGACGATTGCGGAAGCATCGGATAAGATATAGCCATGCGTCCAGATCCATTGAAAAATAGACTTGATAAGCTTTCCAAAAAGTGCTAGAACGTCCCAATCCGAGTCCGTATGCAACCGTGGTGAACATCACAAGTTGGAGCTGTCCTAGAGTCCGAATCCAGCCCCAAAACGTGTTGGATTTGATCTCTTTCTTTCCTTGGACCAAAAGTGACGTGGTGTCTAGGTGGAGGACGTTGGGAATACTTGGATTTGTTCCCCAATCAACTTCATTAACCTTCCATGTTTTCCATATGCAATCAAACCTTTCCTTGATCCATGTAAGTAATTTTGAAAATGAAAATATACACATTTTATGGTGGAGCACCAATTCATCAAATGCATCAATGATAAGCCTCATATAGAATGGTTGCACCTTTGGTATAGAAGTGGTTGACATGGTCATATTTGAGCCAATGATGTCCTCATCATTAGCCATTGCTACTTCCTTGTAGACGCGTGTGTCGACTAGACCATCCGTTCTACTCGATTCAGAACCCCAACTTTGTGATTTCAGATTGGTTTTCATCTCCATATTTGCAATTGAGTTGCTTGTTCTACTTGTTCTTGCTTGTTCCTCGATTGCTTGCAGGAATTACCCTAGTGGTTTGGTTGATCGTGTTCCACAAGATCGCGACGGCTGTTGGAGGTGGTGTATCGGTTGCTAAGGCGCAGCATCCTTTGATAGTTGTAGTCGGGCCGTGAACGTCATCTCCATCCCCAAATCGAGTTACCACCTTCTCTCATCGAAAGATCATGATTCACCCTAGTGGGTTCATATCACACAATATGACAGCAAGGATTAGCAATTAACGAGTGCAGATTAGCGATTGTTCAATCCGGATCTAAAGTATAAATCACAGCTGCTAGCTAAGACATATCGAGACGTAGCGCAACAAGGTAAAAACAAAGGACGATGAAAAAGCAGAGAACAAGCAAATAACTTGGAATTTTCCTTTTTCCTGAATTTTTCCCTGATTTTTCCAAAAGGCACGAGTAGAAATCAAACTTTTTTATTTTTTCACTATTTTTTATTTTTCTCTGAACAAGGATCAAAAAAGAAGCAACCACAAAAATTGGCACCTACAACTGAGGTGGGATGTGGTCTACAGAAATACAGCACGTTCTCTGAAAAGCGTGCAAAAACATTAACATTTTTTTGCTTTGTTTTCCTAAATTTTTTTGGCAATTTTGATGAAACCAAACTGGGTGAAGCAATCTGTTGTTGAGCATCGGTAACAGTTGCAAGATGAACCTGTGCTGATAGAAGAATATGTGGAGCTATGGGTAGGCACACAATATGACAATAAGGATTAACAATTAACGAGTGCAGATTAGCGATTGTTCAATCCGGATCCAAAGTACAAATCACAGCTGCTGGCTAAGACGTGTCGAGACGTAGCGCAACAAGGTAAAAACAAAGGACGATGGAAAGAACGCACAGAGAAAGCAAATAACCTGGAATTTTCCTTTTTCCGGAAATTTTCCCTGATTTTTCCAAAAGGCACTAGTAGGAATCAAACTTTTTTATTTTTTCACTAATTTTTTTTATTTTTCTCTTTACAAGGATCAAAAAAGATGCAACCACAAAAATTGGCATCTACAACTGAGGTGGGATGTCGTCTAAAGAAATACAGCACGTTCTCTGAAAAGCATGCAAAAACATTGACAATTTTTTTTTCTTTGATTTCCTGAATTTTTTTGGCAATTTTGATGAAACCAAACAGGGCGAAGCAATCTGTTGTTGAGCGTGGGTAACAGTTGCAAGATGAACCAGTGCTGATAGAAGAATATGTGGAGCTATGGGTAGGCACACAATATGACAGCAAGGATTAGCGATTAACGAGTGCAGATTAGCGATTGTTCAATCCGAATCCACAGTACAAATCATAGCTGCTGGCTAAGACGTGTCGAGACGTAGCGCAACAAGGTGAAAACAAAGGACGATGGAAAGAACGCGCGGAACAAACAAATAACCAAGAATTTTCCTTTTTCCTGATTTTTTCCCTGATTTTTCCTAAAGCCATCAATAGGAATCAAACTTTTTTATTTTCTCACTATTTTTTTTTATTTTTCTCTGAACAAGGATAAAAAAGAAGCAACCGCAAAAATTGGCACCTACAACTGAGGTAGGATGTGGGCTACAGAAATACAGCACGTTCTCTGAAAAGCGTGCAAAAACTTTGATAATTTTTTTCTTTATTTTCCTGAATTTTTTTGGAAATTTTGATGAAACCAAACAGGGCGAAGCAATCTGTTGTTGAGCGTGGGTAACAGTTGCAAGATGAACCTGTGCTGATAGAAGAATATGTGGAGCTATGGGTAGGCACACAATATGACAGCAAGGACTAGCAATTAACGAGTGCAGATTAGCGATTGTTCAATCCGGATCCAAAGTACAAATCACAGCAGCTGGCTAAGACGTGTCGAGACGTAGCGCAACAAGGTGAAAACAAAGGACGATGGAAAGAACACACAAAACAAGCAAATAACACGGAATTTTTCTTTTTCCTAAATTTTTCCCTAATTTTTACAAAAGGCACTAGTGGGAATCCAACTTTTTTATATTTTCACTATTTTTTTATTTTTCTCTAAGCAAGGATCAAAAAAGATGCAACCACAAAAATTGGCATCTACAACTGAGGTGGGATATGGTCTACAGAAATACAGCACGTTCTCCGAAAAGCATGCAAAAACTTTGACAATTTTTTTTCTTTATTTTCCTGATTTTTTTGGCAATTTTGATGAAACCAAACAGGGCGAAGCAATCTATTGTTGAGTGTGGGCAATAGTTGCAAGATGAACCTGTGCTGATAGAAGAATATGTGGAGCTATGGGTAGGCACACAATATGACAACAAGGATTAGCGATTAACGAGTGCAGATTAGCGATTGTTCAGTCCGGATCCAAAGTACAAATCACAGCTGCTGGCTAAGACGTGTCGAGACGTAGCGCAACAAGGTGAAAACAAAGGACGATGGAAAGAACGCACAGAACAAGCAAATAATTCGGAATTTTCTTTTTTCCTAAATTTTCCCTGATTTTTCCAAAAGGCACTAGTAGGAATCAAACTTTTTTATTTTTTCACTATTTTTTTATTTTTCTCTGAACAAGGATATAAATAGATGCAACCACAAAAACTGGCATCTACAACTGAGGTGGGATGTGGTCTACAGAAAAACAGCACGTTCTCTGAAAAGTGTGCAAAAACTTTTATAATTTTTTTCTTTGTTTTCCTGAATTTTTTTGGCAATTTTGATGAAACCAAACAGGGTGAAGCAATCTGTTGTTGAGCATGGGTAACAGTTGCAAGATGAACCTATGCTGATAGAAAAATATGTGGAGCTATGGGTAGGCACACAATATGACAGCAAGGATTAGCAATTAACGAGTGTAGACTAGCGATTGTTCAATCCGGATCTAAAGTATAAATCACAGCTGCTAGCTAAGACATATCGAGACGTAGCGCAACAAGGTAAAAACAAAGGACGATGAAAAAGCAGAGAACAAGCAAATAACCTGGAATTTTCCTTTTTCCTGAATTTTTCCCTGATTTTTCCAAAAGGCACGAGTAGA
Source organism: Saccharum spontaneum (assembly GCA_022457205.1). NCBI lineage: Eukaryota > Viridiplantae > Streptophyta > Magnoliopsida > Poales > Poaceae > Saccharum > Saccharum spontaneum. Next base: position 877,841 of record CM039591.1, read on the forward strand.
AATCAAACTTTTTTATTTTTTCACTATTTTTTATTTTTCTCTGAACAAGGATCAAAAAAGAAGCAACCACAAAAATTGGCACCTACAACTGAGGTGGGATGTGGTCTACAGAAATACAGCACGTTCTCTGAAAAGCGTGCAAAAACATTAACAATTTTTTGCTTTGTATTCCTGAATTTTTTTTGGCAATTTTGATGAAACCAAACTGGGTGAAGCAATCTGTTGTTGAGCATCGGTAACAGTTGCAAGATGAACCTGTGCTGATAGAAGAATATGTGGAGCTATGGGTAGGCACACAATATGACAACAAGGATTAACAATTAACGAGTGCAGATTAGCGATTGTTCAATCCGGATCCAAAGTACAAATCACAACTGCTGGCTAAGACGTGTCGAGACGTAGCGCAACAAGGTAAAAATAAAGGACGATGGAAAGAACGCACAGAGAAAGCAAATAACCTGGAATTTTCCTTTTTCCTGAATTTTTCCCTGATTTTTCCAAAAGGCACTAGTAGGAATCAAACTTTTTTATTTTTTCACTAATTTTTTTATTTTTCTCTGGGCAAGGATCAAAAAAGATGCAACCACAAAAATTGGCATCTACAACTGAGGTGGGATGTGGTCTAAAGAAATACAGCACGTTCTCTGAAAAGCATGCAAAAACATTGACAATTTTTTTTGTTTATTTTCCTGAATTTTTTTGGTAATTTTGATGAAACCAAACAGGGCGAAGCAATCTGTTGTTGAGCGTGGGTAACAGTTGCAAGATGAACCAGTGCTGATAGAAGAATATGTGGAGCTATGGGTAGGCACACAATATGACAGCAAGGATTAGCGATTAACGAGTGCAGATTAGCGATTGTTCAATCCGAATCCACAGTACAAATCATAGCTGCTGGCTAAGACGTGTCGAGACGTAGCGCAACAAGGTGAAAACAAAGGACGATGGAAAGAACGCGCGGAACAAACAAATAACCAAGAATTTTCCTTTTTCCTGATTTTTTCCCTGATTTTTCCTAAAGCCATCAGTAGGAATCAAACTTTTTTATTTTCTCACTATTTTTTTATTTTTCTCTGAACAAGGATAAAAAAGAAGCAACCGCAAAAATTGGCATGTACAACTGAGGTAGGATGTGGTCTACAAAAATACAGCACGTTCTCTGAAAAGCGTGCAAAAACTTTGATAATTTTTTTTCTTTATTTCCCTGAATTTTTTTGGTAATTTTGATGAAACCAAACAGGGCGAAGCAATCTGTTGTTGAGCGTGGGTAACAGTTGCAAGATGAACCTGTGCTGATAGAAGAATATGTGGAGCTATGGGTAGGCACACAATATGACAGCAAGGACTAGCAATTAACGAGTGCAGATTAGCGATTGTTCAATCCGGATCCAAAGTACAAATCACAGCTGCTGGCTAAGACGTGTCGAGACGTAGCGCAACAAGGTGAAAACAAAGGACGATGGAAAGAACACACAAAACAAGCAAATAACACGGAATTTTCCTTTTTCCTTAATTTTTCCCTAATTTTTACAAAAGGCACTAGTGGGAATCCAACTTTTTTATATTTTCACTATTTTTTTATTTTTCTCTAAGCAAGGATCAAAAAAGATGCAACCACAAAAATTGGCATCTACAACTGAGGTGGGATATGGTCTACAGAAATACAGCACGTTCGCCGAAAAGCATGCAAAAACTTTGACAATTTTTTTCTTTGTTTTCCTGAATTTTTTTGGCAATTTTGATGAAACCAAACAGGGTGAAGCAATCTGTTGTTGAGCGTGGGTAACAGTTGCAAGATGAACCTGTGCTGATAGAAGAATATGTCGAGCTATGGTTAGGCACACAATATGACAGCAAGGATTAGCAATTAACTAGTGCAGATTAGCGATTGATCAATCCGGATCTAAAGTATAAATCACAGCTGCTGCCTAAGACATATCGAGATGTAGCGCAATAAGGTAAAAACAAAGGACGATGGAAAATCAGAGAACAAGCAAATAACCCAGAATTTTTCTTTTTCCTGAATTTTTCCCTGATTTTTCCAAAAGGCACGAGTAGAAATCAAACTTTTTTATTTTTTCACTATTTTTTATTTTTCTTTGGACAAGGATGAAAAAAGAAGCAACCACAAAAATTGGCGCCTACAACTGAGGTGGGATGTGGTCTACAGAAATACAGCACTTTCTCTGAAAAGCATGCAAAAACCTTGACAATTTTTTGCTTTGTTTTCCTAAATTTTTTTGGCAATTTTGATGAAACCAAACAGGGCGAAGCAATCTGTTGTTGAGTGTGGATAACAGTTGCAAGATGAACCTGTGCTGATAGAAGAATATGTGGAGCTATGGGTAGGCACACAATATGACAACAAGGATTAACAATTAACGAGTGCAGATTAGCGATTGTTCAATCCAGATCCAAAGTACGAATCACAGCTGCTGGCTAAGACGTGTCGAGACGTAGCGCAACCAGGTGAAAACAAATGACGATGGAAAGAACGCGCGGAACAAGCAAATAACCCAGAATTTTCCTTTTTCCTGAATTTTTCCCTGATTTTTCTAAAAGCATCATTAGGAATCAAACTTTTTTATTTTTTCACTATTTTTTTTATTTTTCTCTGAACAAGGATATAAAACAGATGCAACCACAAAAATTGGCATCTACAACTGAGGTGGGATGTGGTCTACAGAAATACAGTACGTTCTCTGAATAGCGTGCAAAAACTTGGACATTTTTTTTTCTTTATTTTCCTGAATTTTTTTGGAAATTTTGATGAAACCAAACAGGGCGAAGCAATCTGTTGTTGAGCGTGGGTAACAGTTGCAAGATGAACCTGTGCTGATAGAAGAATATGTGGAGCTATGGGTAGGCACACAATATGACAGCAAGGATTAGCAATTAACGAGTGCAGATTAGCGATTGTTCAATCCGGATCCAATGTACAAATCACAGCTGCTGGTTGAGACGTGTCGAGACGTAGCGCAACAAGGTGAAAACAAAAGACGATGGAAAGAACTCACAGAACAAGGAAATAACCCGGAATTTTCCTTTTTCCTGAATTTTTCTCTGATTTTTCCAAAAGGCACTAGTGGGAATCAAACTTTTTTATATTTTCACTCTTTTTTCTATTTTTCTGTGAGCAAGGATCAAAAAAGATTTAACCACAAAAATTGGCACCTACAACTGAGGTGGGATGTGGTCTACAGAAATACAGCACTTTCTCTGAAAAGCGTGCAAAAACTTTGACAATTTTTTTCTTTATTTTCCTAAATTTTTTTGGCAATTTTGATGAAACCAAACAGGGCGAAGCAATCTGTTATTGAGCGTGGGTAACAGTTGTAAGATGAACTTATGCTGATAGAAGAATATGTGGAGCTATGGGTAGGCACACAATATGACAGCAAGGATTAGCGATTAACGAGTGCAGATTAGCGATTGTTCAATCCGAATCCATAGTACAAATCATAGCTGTTGGCTAAGACGTGTCGAGACGTAGCGCAACAAGGTGAAAACAAAGGACGATGGAAAGAACGCGCGGAACAAACAAATAACCAAGAATTTTCCTTTTTCCTGATTTTTTCCCTGATTTTTCCTAAAGCCATCAGTAGGAATCAAACTTTTTTATTTTCTCAGTATTTTTTTTATTTTTCTCTGAACAAGGATAAAAAAGAAGCAACCGCAAAAATTGGCACCTACAACTGAGGTAGGATGTGGTCTACAGAAATACAGCACGTTCTCTGAAAAGCGTGCAAAAACTTTGATAATTTTTTTTCTTTATTTTCCTGAATTTTTTTGGAAATTTTGATGAAACCAAACAGGGCGAAGCAATCTGTTGTTGAGCGTGGGCAACAGTTGCAAGATGAACCTGTGCTGATAGAAGAATATGTGGAGCTATGGGTAGGCACACAATATGACAGCAAGGACTAGCAATTAACGAGTGCAGATTAGCGATTGTTCAATCCGGATCCAAAGTACAAATCACAGCTACTGGCTAAGACGTGTCGAGACGTAGCGCAACAAGGTGAAAACAAAGGACGATGGAAAGAACGCACAGAACAAGCAAATAACCTGGAATTTTCTTTTTTCCTGAATTTTCCCTGATTTTTCCAAAAGGCACTAGTAGGAATCAAACTTTTTTATTTTTTCACTATTTTTTTATTTTTCTCTGAACAAGGATCAAAAAAGGTGCAACAACAAAAATTGTCATCTACAACTGAGGTGGGATGTGGTCTACAGAAATACATCACGTTCTCCGAAAGCATGCAAAAACTTTTACAATTTTTTTCTTTGTTTTCCTGAATTTTTTTGGCAATTTTGATGAAACCAAACAGGGCGAAGCAATCTATTGTTGAGCGTGGGTAATAGTTGCAAGATGAACCTTTGCTGATAGAAGAATATGTGGAGCTATGGGTAGGCACACAATATGACAACAAGGATTAGCGATTAACGAGTGCAGATTAGCGATTGTTCAATCCGGATCCAAAGTACAAATCACAGCTGCTGGCTAAGACGTGTCGAGACGTAGCGCAACAAGGTGAAAACAAAGGACGATGGAAAGAACGCACAGAACAAGCAAATAATTCGGAATTTTCTTTTTTCCTAAATTTTCCCTGATTTTTCCAAAAGGCACTAGTAGGAATCAAACTTTTTTATTTTTTCACTATTTTTTTATTTTTCTCTGAACACGGATAAAAAAAGATGCAACCACAAAAACTGGCATCTACAACTGAGGTGGGATGTGGTCTACAGAAAAATAGCACGTTCTCTGAAAACTGTGCAAAAACTTTTATAATTTTTTTCTTTGTTTTCCTGAATTTTTTTTCGCAATTTTGATGAAACCAAACAGGGTGAAGCAATCTGTTGTTGAGCATGGGTAACAGTTGCAAGATGAACTTGTGCTGATAGAAGAATATGTGGAGCTATGGGTAGGCACACAATATGACAGCAAGGATTAGCAATTAACGAGTGCAGATTAGCGATTGTTCAATCCGGATCTAAAGTATAAATCACAGCTGCTAGCTAAGACATATCGAGACGTAGCGCAACAAGGTAAAAACAAAGGACGATGAAAAAGCAGAGAACAAGCAAATAACCTGGAATTTTCCTTTTTCCTGAATTTTTCCCTGATTTTTTCCAAAAGGCACGAGTAGAAACCAAACTTTTTTATTTTTTCACAATTTTTTATTTTTCTCTGAACAAGGATCAAAAAAGAAGCAACCACAAAAATTGGCACCTACAACTGAGGTGGGATGTGGTCTACAGAAATACAGCACGTTCTCTGAAAAGCGTGCAAAAACATTAACAATTTTTTGCTTTGTTTCCCTAAATTTTTTTGGCAATTTTGATGAAACCAAACTGGGTGAAGCAATCTGTTGTTGAGCATCGGTAACAGTTGCAAGATGAACCTGTGCTGATAGAAGAATATGTGGAGCTATGGGTAGGCACACAATATGACAACAAGGATTAACAATTAACGAGTGCAGATTAGCGATTGTTCAATCCGGATCCAAAGTACAAATCACAGCTGCTGGCTAAGACGTGTCGAGACGTAGCGCAACAAGGTAAAAACAAAGGACGATGGAAAGAACGCACAGAGAAAGCAAAATAACCTGGAATTTTCCTTTTTCCTGAAATTTTCCCCGATTTTTCCAAAAGGCACTAGTAGGAATCAAACTTTTTTATTTTTTCACTAATTTTTTTTTCTCTGGACAAGGATAAAAAAAGATGCAACCACAAAAATTGGCATCTACAACTAAGGTGGGATGTGGTCCAAAGAAATACAGCACGTTCTCTGAAAAGCATGCAAAAACATTGACAATTTTTTTTCTTTGTTTTCCTGAATTTTTTTGGCAATTTTGATGAAACCAAACAGGGCGAAGCAATCTGTTGTTGAGCATGGGCAACAGTTGCAAGATGAACCAGTGCTGATAGAAGAATATGTGGAGCTATGGGTAGGCACACAATATGACAGCAAGGATTAGCGATTAACGAGTGCAGATTAGCGATTGTTCAATCCGAATCCACAGTACAAATCATAGCTGCTGACTAAGACGTGTCGAGACGTAGCGCAACAAGGTGAAAACAAAGGACGATGGAAAGAACGCGCGGAACAAACAAATAACCAAGAATTTTCCTTTTTCCTGATTTTTTCCCTGATTTTTCCTAAAGCCATCAATAGGAATCAAACTTTTTTATTTTCTCACTATTTTTTTTTATTTTTCTCTGAACAAGGATAAAAAAGAAGCAACCACAAAAATTGGCACCTACAACTGAGGTAGGATGTGGGCTACAGAAATACAGCACGTTCTCTGAAAAGCGTGCAAAAACTTTGCTAATTTTTTTCTTTATTTTCCTGAATTTTTTTGGAAATTTTGATGAAACCAAACAGAGCGAAGCAATCTGTTGGTGAGCGTGGGTAACAGTTGCAAGATGAACCTGTGCTGATAGAAGAATATGTGGAGCTATGGGTAGGCACACAATATGACAGCAAGGACTAGCAATTAACGAGTGCAGATTAGCGATTGTTCAATCCGGATCCAAAGTACAAATCACAGCTGCTGGCTAAGACGTGTCGAGACGTAGCGCAACAAGGTGAAAACAAAGGACGATGGAAAGAACGCACAGAACAAGCAAATAATTCGGAATTTTCTTTTTTCCTAAATTTTCCCTGATTTTTCCAAAAGGCACTAGTAGGAATCAAACTTTTTTATTTTTTCACTATTTTTTTATTTTTCTCTGAACACGGATAAAAAAAGATGCAACCACAAAAACTGGCATCTACAACTGAGGTGGGATGTGGTCTACAGAAAAATAGCACGTTCTCTGAAAAGTGTGCAAAAACTTTTATAATTTTTTTTCTTTGTTTTCCTGAATTTTTTTCGCAATTTTGATGAAACCAAACAGGGTGAAGCAATCTGTTGTTGAGCATGGATAACAGTTGCAAGATGAACTTGTGCTGATAGAAGAATATGTGGAGCTATGGGTAGGCACACAATATGACAGCAAGGATTAGCAATTAACGAGTGCAGATTAGCGATTGTTCAATCCGGATCTAAAGTATAAATCACAGCTGCTAGCTAAGACATATCGAGACGTAGCGCAACAAGGTAAAAACAAAGGACGATGAAAAAGCAGAGAACAAGCAAATAACCTGGAATTTTCCTTTTTCCTGAATTTTTCCCTGATTTTTTCCAAAAGGCACGAGTAGAAACCAAACTTTTTTATTTTTTCACTATTTTTTATTTTTCTCTGAACAAGGATCAAAAAAGAAGCAACCACAAAAATTGGCACCTACAACTGAGGTGGGATGTGGTCTACAGAAATACAGCACGTTCTCTGAAAAGCGTGCAAAAACATTAACAATTTTTTGCTTTGTTTTCCTAAATTTTTTTGGCAATTTTGATGAAACCAAACTGGGTGAAGCAATCTGTTGTTGAGCATCGGTAACAGTTGCAAGATGAACCTGTGCTGATAGAAGAATATGTGGAGCTATGGGTAGGCACACAATATGACAACAAGGATTAACAATTAACGAGTGCAGATTAGCGATTGTTCAATCCGGATCCAAAGTACAAATCACAGCTGCTGGCTAAGACGTGTCGAGACGTAGCGCAACAAGGTAAAAACAAAGGACGATGGAAAGAACGCGCAGAGAAAGCAAATAACCTGGAATTTTCCTTTTTCCTGAAATTTTCCCAGATTTTTCCAAAAGGCACTAGTAGGAATTAAACTTTTTTATTTTTTCACTAATTTTTTTTATTTTTCTCTAGACAAGGATCAAAAAAGATACAACCACAAAAATTGGCATCTACAACTAAGGTGGGATGTGGTCTAATGAAATACAGCACGTTCTCTGAAAAGCATGCAAAAACATTGACAATTTTTTTTCTTTGTTTTCCTGAATTTTTTTGGCAATTTTGATGAAACCAAACAGGGCGAAGCAATCTGTTGTTGAGCGTGGGTAACAGTTGTAAGATGAACCAGTGCTGATAGAAGAATATGTGGAGCTATGGGTAGGCACACAATATGACAGCAAGGATTAGCGATTAACGAGTGCAGATTAGCGATTGTTCAATCCGAATCCACAGTACAAATCATAGCTGCTGACTAAGACGTGTCGAGACGTAGCGCAACAAGGTGAAAACAAAGGACGATGGAAAGAACGCGCGGAACAAACAAATAACCAAGAATTTTCCTTTTTCCTGATTTTTTCCCTGATTTTTCCTAAAGCCATCAATAGGAATCAAACTTTTTTATTTTCTCACTATTTTTTTTTATTTTTCTCTGAACAAGGATAAAAAAGAAGCAACCGCAAAAATTGGCACCTACAACTGAGGTAGGATGTGGGCTACAGAAATACAGCACGTTCTCTGAAAAGCGTGCAAAAACTTTGATAATTTTTTTTCTTTATTTTCCTGAATTTTTTTGGAAATTTTGATGAAACCAAACAGGGCGAAGCAATCTGTTGTTGAGCGTGGGTAACAGTTGCAAGATGAACCTGTGCTGATAGAAGAATATGTGGAGCTATGGGTAGGCACACAATATGACAGCAAGGACTAGCAATTAACGAGTGCAGATTAGCGATTGTTCAATCCGGATCCAAAGTACAAATCACAGCTACTGGCTAAGACGTGTCGAGACGTAGCGCAACAAGGTGAAAACAAAGGACGATGGAAAGAACGCACAGAACAAGCAAATAACCTGGAATTTTCTTTTTTCCTGAATTTTCCCTGATTTTTCCAAAAGGCACTAGTAGGAATCAAACTTTTTTATTTTTTCACTATTTTTTTATTTTTCTCTGAACAAGGATCAAAAAAGGTGCAACAACAAAAATTGTCATCTACAACTGAGGTGGGATGTGGTCTACAGAAATACATCACGTTCTCCGAAAGCATGCAAAAACTTTTACAATTTTTTTCTTTGTTTTCCTGAATTTTTTTGGCAATTTTGATGAAACCAAACAGGGCGAAGCAATCTATTGTTGAGCGTGGGTAATAGTTGCAAGATGAACCTTTGCTGATAGAAGAATATGTGGAGCTATGGGTAGGCACACAATATGACAACAAGGATTAGCGATTAACGAGTGCAGATTAGCGATTGTTCAATCCGGATCCAAAGTACAAATCACAGCTGCTGGCTAAGACGTGTCGAGACGTAGCGCAACAAGGTGAAAACAAAGGACGATGGAAAGAACGCACAGAACAAGCAAATAATTCAGAATTTTCTTTTTTCCTAAATTTTCCCTGATTTTTCCAAAAGGCACTAGTAGGAATCAAACTTTTTTATTTTTTCACTATTTTTTTATTTTTCTCTGAACACGGATAAAAAAAGATGCAACCACAAAAACTGGCATCTACAACTGAGGTGGGATGTGGTCTACAGAAAAATAGCACGTTCTCTGAAAACTGTGCAAAAACTTTTATAATTTTTTTCTTTGTTTTCCTGAATTTTTTTTCGCAATTTTGATGAAACCAAACAGGGTGAAGCAATCTGTTGTTGAGCATGGGTAACAGTTGCAAGATGAACTTGTGCTGATAGAAGAATATGTGGAGCTATGGGTAGGCACACAATATGACAGCAAGGATTAGCAATTAACGAGTGCAGATTAGCGATTGTTCAATCCGGATCTAAAGTATAAATCACAGCTGCTAGCTAAGACATATCGAGACGTAGCGCAACAAGGTAAAAACAAAGGACGATGAAAAAGCAGAGAACAAGCAAATAACCTGGAATTTTCCTTTTTCCTTTATTTTTCCCTGATTTTTTCCAAAAGGCACGAGTAGAAACCAAACTTTTTTATTTTTTCACTATTTTTTATTTTTCTCTGAACAAGGATCAAAAAAGAAGCAACCACAAAAATTGGCACCTACAACTGAGGTGGGATGTGGTCTACAGAAATACAGCACGTTCTCTGAAAAGCGTGCAAAAACATTAACAATTTTTTGCTTTGTTTTCCTAAATTTTTTTGGCAATTTTGATGAAACCATACTGGGTGAAGCAATCTGTTGTTGAGCATCGGTAACAGTTGCAAGATGAACCTGTGCTGATAGAAGAATAAGTGGAGCTATGGGTAGGCACACAATATGACAACAAGGATTAACAATTAACGAGTGCAGATTAGCGATTGTTCAATCCGGATCCAAAGTACAAATCATAGCTGCTGGCTAAGACGTGTCGAGACGTAGCGCAACAAGGTAAAAACAAAGGACGATGGAAAGAACGCACAGAGAAAGCAAAATAACCTGGAATTTTCCTTTTTCCTGAAATTTTCCCTGATTTTTCCAAAAGGCACTAGTAGGAATCAAACTTTTTTATTTTTTCACTAATTTTTTTTCTCTGGACAAGGATCAAAAAAGATGCAACCACAAAAATTGGCATCTACAACTAAGGTGGGATGTGGTCCAAAGAAATACAGCACGTTCTCTGAAAAGCATGCAAAAACATTGACAATTTTTTTTCTTTGTTTTCCTGAATTTTTTTGGCAATTTTGATGAAACCAAACAGGGCGAAGCAATCTGTTGTTGAGCGTGGGCAACAGTTGCAAGATGAACCAGTGCTGATAGAAGAATATGTGGAGCTATGGGTAGGCACACAATATGACAGCAAGGATTAGCGATTAACGAGTGCAGATTAGCGATTGTTCAATCCGAATACACAGTACAAATCATAGCTGCTGACTAAGACGTGTCGAGACGTAGCGCAACAAGGTGAAAACAAAGGACGATGGAAAGAACGCGCGGAACAAACAAATAACCAAGAATTTTCCTTTTTCCTGATTTTTTCCCTGATTTTTCCTAAAGCCATCAATAGGAATCAAACTTTTTTATTTTCTCACTATTTTTTTTTATTTTTCTCTGAACAAGGATAAAAAAGAAGCAACCGCAAAAATTGGCACCTACAACTAAGGTAGGATGTGGGCTACAGAAATACAGCACATTCTCTGAAAAGCGTGCAAAAACTTTGATAATTTTTTTCTTTATTTTCCTGAATTTTTTTGGAAATTTTGATGAAACCAAACAGAGCGAAGCAATCTGTTGGTGAGCGTGGGTAACAGTTGCAAGATGAACCTGTGCTGATAGAAGAATATGTGGAGCTATGGGTAGGCACACAATATGACAGCAAGGACTAGCAATTAACGAGTGCAGATTAGCGATTGTTCAATCCGGATCCAAAGTACAAATCACAGCTGCTGGCTAAGACGTGTCGAGACGTAGCGCAACAAGGTGAAAACAAAGGACGATGGAAAGAACGCACAGAACAAGCAAATAATTCGGAATTTTCTTTTTTCCTAAATTTTCCCTGATTTTTCCAAAAGGCACTAGTAGGAATCAAACTTTTTTATTTTTTCACTATTTTTTTATTTTTCTCTGAACACGGATAAAAAAAGATGCAACCACAAAAACTGGCATCTACAACTGAGGTGGGATGTGGTCTACAGAAAAATAGCACGTTCTCTGAAAAGTGTGCAAAAACTTTTATAATTTTTTTTCTTTGTTTTCCTGAATTTTTTTCGCAATTTTGATGAAACCAAACAGGGTGAAGCAATCTGTTGTTGAGCATGGATAACAGTTGCAAGATGAACTTGTGCTGATAGAAGAATATGTGGAGCTATGGGTAGGCACGCAATATGACAGCAAGGATTAGCAATTAACGAGTGCAGATTAGCGATTGTTCAATCCGGATCTAAAGTATAAATCACAGCTGCTAGCTAAGACATATCGAGACGTAGCGCAACAAGGTAAAAACAAAGGACGATGAAAAAGCAGAGAACAAGCAAATAACCTGGAATTTTCCTTTTTCCTGAATTTTTCCCTGATTTTTTCCAAAAGGCACGAGTAGAAACCAAACTTTTTTATTTTTTCACTATTTTTTATTTTTCTCTGAACAAGGATCAAAAAAGAAGCAACCACAAAAATTGGCACCTACAACTGAGGTGGGATGTGGTCTACAGAAATACAGCACGTTCTCTGAAAAGCGTGCAAAAACATTAACAATTTTTTGCTTTGTTTTCCTAAATTTTTTTGGCAATTTTGATGAAACCAAACTGGGTGAAGCAATCTGTTGTGGAGCATCGGTAACAGTTGCAAGATGAACCTGTGCTGATAGAAGAATATGTGGAGCTATGGGTAGGCACACAATATGACAACAAGGATTAACAATTAACGAGTGCAGATTAGCGATTGTTCAATCCGGATCCAAAGTACAAATCACAGCTGCTGGCTAAGACGTGTCGAGACGTAGCGCAACAAGGTAAAAACAAAGGACGATGGAAAGAACACGCAGAGAAAGCAAATAACCTGGAATTTTCCTTTTTCCTGAAATTTTCCCAGATTTTTCCAAAAGGCACTAGTAGGAATTAAACTTTTTTATTTTTTCACTAATTTTTTTTATTTTTCTCTAGACAAGGATCAAAAAAGATACAACCACAAAAATTGGCATCTACAACTAAGGTGGGATGTGGTCTAAAGAAATACAGCACGTTCTCTGAAAAGCATGCAAAAACATTGACAATTTTTTTTCTTTGTTTTCCTGAATTTTTTTGGCAATTTTGATGAAACCAAACAGGGCGAAGCAATCTGTTGTTGAGCGTGGGTAACAGTTGTAAGATGAACCAGTGCTGATAGAAGAATATGTGGAGCTATGGGTAGGCACACAATATGACAGCAAGGATTAGCGATTAACGAGTGCAGATTAGCGATTGTTCAATCCGAATCCACAGTACAAATCATAGCTGCTGACTAAGACGTGTCGAGACGTAGCGCAACAAGGTGAAAACAAAGGACGATGGAAAGAACGCGCGGAACAAACAAATAACCAAGAATTTTCCTTTTTCCTGATTTTTTCCCTGATTTTTCCTAAAGCCATCAATAGGAATCAAACTTTTTTATTTTCTCACTATTTTTTTTATTTTTCTCTGAACAAGGATAAAAAAGAAGCAACCGCAAAAATTGGCACCTACAACTGAGGTAGGATGTGGGCTACAGAAATACAGCACGTTCTCTGAAAAGCGTGCAAAAACTTTGATAATTTTTTTCTTTATTTTCCTGAATTTTTTTGGAAATTTTGATGAAACCAAACAGGGCGAAGCAATCTGTTGGTGAGCGTGGGTAACAGTTGCAAGATGAACCTGTGCTGATAGAAGAATATGTGGAGCTATGTGTAGGCACACAATATGAAAGCAAGGACTAGCAATTAACGAGTGCAGATTAGCGATTGTTCAATCCGGATCCAAAGTACAAATCACAGCTGCTGGCTAAGACGTGTCGAGACGTAGCGCAACAAGGTGAAAACAAAGGACGATGGAAAGAACGCACAGAACAAGCAAATAACCCGGAATTTTCTTTTTTCCTGAATTTTCCCTGATTTTTCCAAAAGGCACTAGTAGGAATCAAACTTTTTTATTTTTTCACTATTTTTTTTATTTTTCTCTGAACAAGGATCAAAAAAGGTGCAACAACAAAAATTGTCATCTACAACTGAGGTGGGATGTGGTCTACAGAAATACAGCACGTTCTCCGAAAAGCATGCAAAAACTTTTACAATATTTTTCTTTGTTTTCCTAAATTTTTTTGGCAATTTTGATGAAACCAAACAGGGCGAAGCAATCTGTTGTTGAGCGTGGGTAACAGTTGTAAGATGAACCAGTGCTGATAGAAGAATATGTGGAGCTATGGGTAGGCACACAATATGACAGCAAGGATTAGCGATTAACGAGTGCAGATTAGCGATTGTTCAATCCGAATCCACAGTACAAATCATAGCTGCTGACTAAGACGTGTCGAGACGTAGCGCAACAAGGTGAAAACAAAGGACGATGGAAAGAACGCGCGGAACAAACAAATAACCAAGAATTTTCCTTTTTCCTGATTTTTTCCCTGATTTTTCCTAAAGCCATCAATAGGAATCAAACTTTTTTATTTTCTCACTATTTTTTTTATTTTTCTCTGAACAAGGATAAAAAAGAAGCAACCGCAAAAATTGGCACCTACAACTGAGGTAGGATGTGGGCTACAGAAATACAGCACGTTCTCTGAAAAGCATGCAAAAACTTTGATAATTTTTTTCTTTATTTTCCTGAATTTTTTTGGAAATTTTGATGAAACCAAACAGGGCGAAGCAATCTGTTGGTGAGTGTGGGTAACAGTTGCAAGATGAACCAGTGCTGATAGAAGAATATGTGGAGCTATGGGTAGGCACACAATATGAAAGCAAGGACTAGCAATTAACGAGTGCAGATTAGCGATTGTTCAATCCGGATCCAAAGTACAAATCACAGCTGCTGGCTAAGACGTGTCGAGACGTAGCGCAACAAGGTGAAAACAAAGGACGATGGAAAGAACGCACAGAACAAGCAAATAACCCGGAATTTTCTTTTTTCCTGAATTTTCCCTGATTTTTCCAAAAGGCACTAGTAGGAATCAAACTTTTTTATTTTTTCACTATTTTTTTATTTTTCTCTGAACAAGGATCAAAAAAGGTGCAACAACAAAAATTGTCATCTACAACTGAGGTGGGATGTGGTCTACAGAAATACAGCACGTTCTCCGAAAAGCATGCAAAAACGTTTACAATTTTTTTCTTTGTTTTCCTGAATTTTTTTGGCAATTTTGATGAAACCAAACAGGGCGAAGCAATCTATTGTTGAGCGTGGGTAATAGTTGCAAGATGAACCTGTGCTGATAGAAGAATATGTGGAGCTATGGGTAGGCACACAATATGACAGCAAGGATTAGCAATTAACGAGTGCAGATTAGCGATTGTTCAATCCGGATCTAAAGTATAAATCACAGCTGCTAGCTAAGACATATCGAGACGTAGCGCAACAAGGTAAAAACAAAGGACGATGAAAAAGCAGAGAGCAAGCAAATAACCTGGAATTTTCCTTTTTCCTGAATTTTTCCCTGATTTTTCCAAAAGGCACGAGTAGAAATCAAACTTTTTTATTTTTTCACTATTTTTTATTTTTCTCTGAACAAGGATCAAAAAAGAAGCAACCACAAAAATTGGCACCTACAACTGAGGTGGGATGTGGTCTACAGAAATACAGCACATTCTCCGAAAAGCGTGCAAAAACATTAACAATTTTTTGCTTTGTATTCCTGAATTTTTTTGGCAATTTTGATGAAACCAAACTGGGTGAAGCAATCTGTTGTTGAGCATCGGTAACAGTTGCAAGATGAACCTGTGCTGATAGAAGAATATGTGGAGCTATGGGTAGGCACACAATATGACAACAAGGATTAACAATTAACGAGTGCAGATTAGCGATTGTTCAATCCGGATCCAAAGTACAAATCACAGCAGCTGGCTAAGACGTGTCGAGACGTAGCGCAACAAGGTAAAAACAAAGGTCGATGGAAAGAACGCACAGAGAAAGCAAATAACCTGGAATTTTCCTTTTTCCTGAATTTTTCCCCGATTTTTCCAAAAGGCACTAGTAGGAATCAAACTTTTTTATTTTTTCACTAATTTTTTTTATTTTTCTCTGGACAAGGATCAAAAAAGATGCAACCACAAAAATTGGCATCTACAACTGAGGTGGGATGTGGTCTAAAGAAATACAGCACGTTCTCTGAAAAGCATGCAAAAACACTGACAATTTTTTTCTTTGTTTTCCTGAATTTTTTTGGCAATTTTGATGAAACCAAACAGGGCGAAGCAATCTGTTGTTGAGCGTGGGTAACAGTTGCAAGATGAACCAGTGCTGATAGAAGAATATGTGGAGCTGTGGGTAGGCACACAATATGACAGCAAGGATTAGCGATTAACGAGTGCAGATTAGCGATTGTTCAATCCGAATCCACAGTACAAATCATAGCTGCTGGCTAAGACGTGTCGAGACGTAGCGCAAGAAGGTGAAAACAAAGGACGATGGAAAGAACGCGCGGAACAAACAAATAACCAAGAATTTTCCTTTTTCCTGATTTTTTCCCTAATTTTTCCTAAAGCCATCAGTAGGAATCAAACTTTTTTATTTTCTCACTATTTTTTTTTATTTTTCTCTGAACAAGGTTAAAAAAGAAGCAACCGCAAAAATTGGCACCTACAACTGAGGTAGGATGTGGGCTACAGAAATACAGCACGTTCTCTGAAAAGCGTGCAAAAACTTTGATAATTTTTTTTCTTTATTTTCCTGAATTTTTTTGGAAATTTTGATGAAACCAAACAGGGCGAAGCAATCTGTTGTTGAGCGTGGGTAACAGTTGCAAGATGAACCTGTGCTAATAGAAGAATATGTGGAGCTATGGGTAGGCACACAATATGACAGCAAGGACTAGCAATTAACGAGTGCAGATTAGCGATTGTTCAATCCGGATCCAAAGTACAAATCACAGCTGCTGGCTAAGACGTGTCGAGACGTAGCGCAACAAGGTGAAAACAAAGGATGATAGAAAGAACACACAAAACAAGCAAATAACACGGAATTTTCCTTTTTCCTAAATTTTTCCCTAATTTTTACAAAAGGCACTAGTGGGAATCCAACTTTTTTATATTTTCACTATTTTTTTATTTTTCTCTAAGCAAGGATCAAAAAAGATGCAACCACAAAAATTGGCATCTACAACTGAGGTGGGATATGGTCTACAGAAATATAGCACATTCTCCGAAAAGCATGCAAAAACTTTGACGATTTTTTTTTCTTTATTTTCCTGATTTTTTTGGCAATTTTGATGAAACCAAATAGGGCGAAGCAATCTATTGTTGAGCATGGGCAATAGTTGCAAGATGAACCTGTGCTGATAGAAGAATATGTGGAGCTATGGGTAGGCACATAATATGACAACAAGGATTAGCGATTAACGAGTGCAGATTAGCGATTGTTCAATCCGGATCCAAAGTACAAATCACAGCTGCTGGCTAAGACGTGTCGAGACGTAGCGCAACAAGGTGAAAACAAAGGACGATGGAAAGAACGCACAGAACAAGCAAATAATTCGGAATTTTCTTTTTTCCTGAATTTTCCCTGATTTTTCCAAAAGGCACTAGTAGGAATCAAACTTTTTTATTTTTTCACTATTTTTTTTATTTTTCTCTGAACAAGGATAAAAAAAGATGCAACCACAAAAATTGGCATCTACAACTGAGGTGGGATGTGGTTTACAGAAAAACAGCACGTTCTCTGAAAAGTGTGCAAAAACTTTTATAATTTTTTTTCTTTGTTTTCCTGAATTTTTTTGGCAATTTTGATGAAACCAAACAGGGTGAAGCAATCTGTTGTTGAGCGTGGGTAACAGTTGCAAGATGAACCTGTGCTGATAGAAGAATATGTGGAGCTATGGGTAGGCACACAATATGACAGCAAG
Source organism: Saccharum spontaneum (assembly GCA_022457205.1). Lineage (NCBI taxonomy): Eukaryota > Viridiplantae > Streptophyta > Magnoliopsida > Poales > Poaceae > Saccharum > Saccharum spontaneum. The sequence goes on from CM039591.1 coordinate 895,141, forward strand.
GATTAGCAATTAACGAGTGCAGATTAGCGATTGTTCAATCCGGATCTAAAGTATAAATCACAGCTGCTAGCTAAGACATATCGAGACGTAGCGCAACAAGGTAAAAACAAAGGACGATGAAAAAGCAGAGAGCAAGCAAATAACCTGGAATTTTCCTTTTTCCTGAATTTTTCCCTGATTTTTCCAAAAGGCACGAGTAGAAATCAAACTTTTTTATTTTTTCACTATTTTTTATTTTTCTCTGAACAAGGATCAAAAAAGAAGCAACCACAAAAATTGGCACCTACAACTGAGGTGGGATGTGGTCTACAGAAATACAGCACGTTCTCCGAAAAGCGTGCAAAAACATTAACAATTTTTTGCTTTGTTTTCCTGAATTTTTTTGGCAATTTTGATGAAACCAAACTGGGTGAAGCAATCTGTTGTTGAGCATCGGTAACAGTTGCAAGATGAACCTGTGCTGATAGAAGAATATGTGGAGCTATGGGTAGGCACACAATATGACAACAAGGATTAACAATTAACGAGTGCAGATTAGCGATTGTTCAATCCGGATCCAAAGTACAAATCACAACTGCTGGCTAAGACGTGTCGAGACGTAGCGCAACAAGGTAAAAATAAAGGACGATGGAAAGAACGCACAGAGAAAGCAAATAACCTAGAATTTTCCTTTTTCCTGAATTTTCCCTGATTTTTCCAAAAGGCACTAGTAGGAATCAAACTTTTTTATTTTTTCACTAATTTTTTTATTTTTCTCTGGGCAAGGATCAAAAAAGATGCAACCACAAAAATCGGCATCTACAACTGAGGTGGGATGTGGTCTAAAGAAATACAGCACGTTCTCTGAAAAGCATGCAAAAACATTGACAATTTTTTTTCTTTGTTTTCCTGAATTTTTTTGGCAATTTTGATGAAACCAAACAGGGCGCAGCAATCTGTTGTTGAGCGTGGGTAACAGTTGCAAGATGAACCAGTGCTGATAGAAGAATATGTGGAGCTATGGGTAGGCACACAATATGACAGCAAGGATTAGCGATTAACGAGTGCAGATTAGCGATTGTTCAATCCGAATCCACAGTACAAATCATAGCTGCTGGCTAAGACATGTCGAGACGTAGCGCAACAAGGTGAAAACAAAGGACGATGGAAAGAACGCGCGGAACAAACAAATAACCAAGAATTTTCCTTTTTCCTGATTTTTTCCCTGATTTTTCCTAAAGCCATCAGTAGGAATCAAACTTTTTTATTTTCTCACTATTTTTTTTATTTTTCTCTGAACAAGGATAAAAAAGAAGCAACCGCAAAAATTGGCACCTACAACTGAGGTAGGATGGGGTCTATAGAAATACAGCACGTTCTCTGAAAAGCGTGCAAAAACTTTGATAATTTTTTTCTTTATTTCCCTGAATTTTTTGGAAATTTTGATGAAACCAAACAGGGCGAAGCAATCTGTTGTTGAGCGTGGGTAACAGTTGCAAGATGAACCTGTGCTGATAGAAGAATATGTGGAGCTATGGGTAGGCACACAATATGACAGCAAGGACTAGCAATTAACGAGTGCAGATTAGCGATTGTTCAATCCGGATCCAAAGTACATATCACAGCTGCTGGCTAAGACGTGTCGAGACGTAGCGCAACAAGGTGAAAACAAAGGACGATGGAAAGAACACACAAAACAAGCAAATAACATGGAATTTTCCTTTTTCCTAAATTTTTCCCTAATTTTTACAAAAGGCACTAGTGGGAATCCAACTTTTTTATATTTTCACTATTTTTTTATTTTTCTCTAAGCAAGGATCAAAAAAGATGCAACCACAGAAATTGGCATCTACAACTGAGGTGGGATATGGTCTACAGAAATACAGCACGTTCTCCGAAAAGCATGCAAAAACTTTGACGATTTTTTTTTCTTTATTTTCCTGATTTTTTTGGCAATTTTGATGAAACCAAACAGGGCGAAGCAATCTATTGTTGAGCATGGGCAATAGTTGCAAGATGAACCTGTGCTGATAGAAGAATATGTGGAGCTATGGGTAGGCACATAATATGACAACAAGGATTAGCGATTAACGAGTGCAGATTAGCGATTGTTCAATCCGGATCCAAAGTACAAATCACAGCTGCTGGCTAAGACGTGTCGAGACATAGCGCAACAAGGTGAAAACAAAGGACGATGGAAACAACGCACAGAACAAGCAAATAATTCGGAATTTTCTTTTTTCCTGAATTTTCCCTGATTTTTCCAAAAGGCACTAGTAGGAATCAAACTTTTTTATTTTTTCACTATTTTTTTATTTTTCTCTGAACAAGGATAAAAAAAGATGCAACCACAAAAATTGGCATCTACAACTGAGGTGGGATGTGGTCTACAGAAAAACAGCACGTTCTCTGAAAAGTGTGCAAAAACTTTTATAATTTTTTTTCTTTGTTTTCCTGAATTTTTTTGGCAATTTTGATGAAACCAAACAGGGTGAAGCAATCTATTGTTGAGCGTGGGTAACAGTTGCAAGATGAACCTGTGCTGATAGAAGAATATGTGGAGCTATGTGTAGGCACACAATATGACAGCAAGGATTAGCAATTAACGAGTGCAGATTAGCGATTGTTCAATCCGGATCTAAAGTATAAATCACAGCTGCTAGCTAAGACATATCGAGACGTAGCGCAACAAGGTAAAAACAAAGGACGATGAAAAAGCAGAGAACAAGCAAATAACCTGGAATTTTCCTTTTTCCTGAATTTTTCCCTGATTTTTCCAAAAGGCACGAGAAGAAATCAAACTTTTTTATTTTTTCACTATTTTTTATTTTTCTCTGAACAATGATCAAAAAAGAAGCAACCACAAAAATTGGCACATACAACTGAGGTGGGATGTGGTCTATAGAAATACAGCACGTCTTCTGAAAAGCGTGCAAAAACATTAACTATTGTTTGCTTTGTTTTCCTGAATTTTTTTGGCAATTTTGATGAAACCAAACTGGGTGAAGCAATCTGTTGTTGAGCATCGGTAACAGTTGCAAGATGAACCTGTGCTGATAGAAGAATATGTGGAGCTATGGGTAGGCACACAATATGACAACAAGGATTAACAATTAACGAGTGCAGATTAGCGACTGTTCAATCCGGATCCAAAGTACAAATCACAGCTGCTGGCTAAGACGTGTCGAGACGTAGCGTAACAAGGTAAAAACAAAGGACGATGGAAAGAACGCACAGAGAAAGCAAATAACCTGGAATTTTCCTTTTTCCTGAATTTTTCCCTGATTTTTCCAAAAGGCACTAGTAGCAATCAAACTTTTTTATTTTTTCACTAATTTTTTTATTTTTCTCTGGACAAGGATCAAAAAAGATGCAACCACAAAAATTGGCATCTACAACTGAGGTGGGATGTGGTCTAAAGAAATACAGCACGTTCTCTGAAAAGCATGCAAAAACATTGACAATTTTTTTTCTTTGTTTTCCTGAATTTTTTTGGCAATTTTGATGTAACCAAACAGGGCGAAGCAATCTGTTGTTGAGCGTGGGTAACAGTTGCAAGATGAACCAGTGCTGATAGAAGAATATGTGGAGCTATGGGTAGGCACACAATATGACAACAAAGATTAATAATTAACGAGTGTAGATTAGCGATTGTTCAATCCGGATCCAAAGTACGAATCATAGCTGCTGGCTAAGACGTGTCGAGACGTAACGCAACAAGGTAAAAACAATGGACGATGGAAAGAACGCACAGAGAAAGCAAATAACCCGGAATTTTCCTTTTTCCTGAATTTTTCCCTGATTTTTCCAAAAAGCACTAGTAGGAATCAAGCTTTTTTATTTTTTCACTATTTTTTTTATTTTTCTCTGAACAAGGATAAAAAAGATGCAACCACAAAAATTGGCATCTAGAACTGAGGTGGGATGTGGTCTATGGAAATACAGCACGTTCTCTGAAAAACATGCAAAAAATTTTATAATTTTTTTCTTTGTTTTCCAGAATTTTTTTGCAATTTTGATGAAACCAAACAGGGCGAAGCAATCTGTTGTTGAGCGTGGGTAACAGTTGCAAGATGAACCTGTGCTGATAGAAGATTATGTGGAGCTATGGATAGGCACACAATATGAGAGCAAGGATTAGCCATTAACGAGTGCAGATTAGTGATTGTTCAATCCGGAACCAAAGTACAAATCACAGCTGCTGGCTAAGACGTGTCGAGACGTAGTCCAACAAGGCGAAAACAAAGGACGATGGAAAAGCACAGAACAAGCAAATAACCCAGAATTTTCCTTTTTCCTGAATTTTTCCCTGATTTTTCCAAAAGGCACGAGTAGAAATCAAACTTTTTTATTTTTTCACTATTTTTTTATTTTTCTCTGAACAAGGATAAAAAAAGATGCAACCACAAAAGTTGGCATCTACAACTCAGGTGGGATGTGGTCTACCGAAATACAGCACGTTCTCTGAAAAGCATGCAAAAACATTGACAATTTTTTCTTTGTTTTCCTGAAGTTTTTTGGCAATTTTGATGAAACCCAACAGGGCGAAGCAATCTGTTGTTGTGCGTGGGTAACAGTTGCAAGATGAACTTGTGCTGATAGAAGAATATGTGGAGCTATGGTAGGCACACAATATGACAGCAATGATTAGCGATTAACGATTGTTCAATCCGGATCCAAAGTACAAATCACAGCTGCTGGCTAAGACATGTCGAGACGTAGCGTAACAAGGTAAAAACAAAGGACGATGGAAAGAACGCACAGAGAAAGCAAATAACCTGGAATTTTCCTTTTTCCTGAATTTTTCCCTGATTTTTCCAAAAGGCACTAGTAGGAATCAAACTTTTTTATGTTTTCACTATTTTTTTATTTTTCTCTGAACAAGGATCAAAAAAGATGCAACCACAAAAATTGGCATGTACAACTGAGGTGGGATGTGGTCTAAAGAAATACAGCACGTTCTCTGAAAAGCATTCAAAAACATTGACAATTTTTTTTCTTTGTTTTCCTGAATTTTTTTGGCAATTTTGATGAAACCAAACAGGGCGAAGCAATCTGTTGTTGTGTGTGGGCAACAGTTGCAAGATGAACCTGTGCTGATAGAAGAATATGTGGAGCTATGGGTAGGCACACAATATGACTACAATGATTAACAATTAACGATTGTAGATTAGCCATTGTTCAATCCGGATCCAAAGTACGAATCATAGCTGCTGGCTAAGACGTGTCGAGACATAACGCAATAAGGTAAAAACAAAGGACGATGGAAAGAACGCACAGAGAAAGCAAATAACCCGGAATTTTCCTTTTTCCTGAATTTTTCCCTGATTTTTCCAAAAAGCACGAATAGAAATCAAACTTTTTTATTTTTTCACTATTTTTTTATTTTTCTCTGGACAAGGATCAAAAAAGATGCAACCACAAAAATTGGCATCTACAACTGAGGTGGGATGTGGTTTAAAGAAATACAGCACGTTCTCTGAAAAGCATGCAAAAACATTGACAATTTTTTTTCTTTGTTTTCCTGAATTTTTTTGGCAATTTTGATGTAACCAAACAGGGCGAAGCAATCTGTTGTTGAGCGTGGGTAACAGTTGCAAGATGAACCAGTGCTGATAGAAGAATATGTGGAGCTATGGGTAGGCACACAATATGACAACAAAGATTAATAATTAACGAGTGTAGATTAGCGATTGTTCAATCCGGATCCAAAGTACGAATCATAGCTGCTGGCTAAGACGTGTCGAGACGTAACGCAACAAGGTAAAAACAAAGGACGATGGAAAGAACGCACAGAGAAAGCAAATAACCCGGAATTTTCCTTTTTCCTGAATTTTTCCCTGATTTTTCCAAAAAGCACTAGTAGGAATCAAGCTTTTTTATTTTTTCACTATTTTTTTTATTTTTCTCTGAACAAGGATAAAAAAGATGCAACCACAAAAATTGGCATCAAGAACTGAGGTGGGATGTGGTCTATGGAAATACAGCACGTTCTCTGAAAAACATGCAAAAAATTTTATAATTTTTTTCTTTGTTTTCCAGAATTTTTTTGCAATTTTGATGAAACCAAACAGGGCGAAGCAATCTGTTGTTGAGCGTGGGTAACAGTTGCAAGATGAACCTGTGCTGATAGAAGATTATGTGGAGCTATGGATAGGCACACAATATGATAGCAAGGATTAGCCATTAACGAGTGCAGATTAGTGATTGTTCAATCCGGAACCAAAGTACAAATCACAGCTGCTGGCTAAGACGTGTCGAGACGTAGTCCAACAAGGCGAAAACAAAGGACGATGGAAAAGCACAGAACAAGCAAATAACCCAGAATTTTCCTTTTTCCTGAATTTTTCCCTGATTTTTCCAAAAGGCACGAGTAGAAATCAAACTTTTTTATTTTTTCACTATTTTTTTATTTTTCTCTGAACAAGGATCAAAAAAGATGCAACCACAAAAGTTGGCATCTACAACTCAGGTGGGATGTGGTCTACCGAAATACAGCACGTTCTCTGAAAAGCATGCAAAAACATTGACAATTTTTTCTTTGTTTTCCTGAAGTTTTTTGGCAATTTTGATGAAACCCAACAGGGAGAAGCAATCTGTTGTTGTGCGTGGGTAACAGTTGCAAGATGAACTTGTGCTGATAGAAGAATATGTGGAGCTATGGTAGGCACACAATATGACAGCAATGATTAGCGATTAACGATTGTTCAATCCGGATCCAAAGTACAAATCACAGCTGCTGGCTAAGACATGTTGAGACGTAGCGTAACAAGGTAAAAACAAAGGACGATGGAAAGAACGCACAGAGAAAGCAAATAACCTGGAATTTTCCTTTTTCCTGAATTTTTCCCTGATTTTTCCAAAAGGCACTAGTAGGAATCAAACTTTTTTATGTTTTCACTATTTTTTTATTTTTCTCTGAACAAGGATCAAAAAAGATGCAACCACAAAAATTGGCATGTACAACTGAGGTGGGATGTGGTCTAAAGAAATACAGCACGTTCTCTGAAAAGCATTCAAAAACATTGACAATTTTTTTTCTTTGTTTTCCTGAATTTTTTTGGCAATTTTGATGAAACCAAACAGGGCGAAGCAATCTGTTGTTGTGTGTGGGCAACAGTTGCAAGATGAACCTGTGCTGATAGAAGAATATGTGGAGCTATGGGTAGGCACACAATATGACTACAATGATTAACAATTAACGATTGTAGATTAGCCATTGTTCAATCCGGATCCAAAGTACGAATCATAGCTGCTGGCTAAGACGTGTCGAGACATAACGCAATAAGGTAAAAACAAAGGACGATGGAAAGAACGCACAGAGAAAGCAAATAACCCGGAATTTTCCTTTTTCCTGAATTTTTCCCTGATTTTTCCAAAAAGCACGAATAGAAATCAAACTTTTTTATTTTTTCACTATTTTTTTATTTTTCTCTGAACAAGGATCAAAAAAGATGCAACCACAAAAATTGGCACCTACAACTGAGGTGGCATGTGGTCTATAGAAATACAGCATGTTCTCTGAAAAGCGTGCAAAAACATTGACAATTTTTTTCTTTGTTTTTCTGAATTTTTTTGGCAATTTTGATGAAACAAAACAGGGCGAAGCAATCTGTTGTTGAGCGTGGGTAACAGTTGCAAGATGAACCTGTGCTGATAGAAGAATATGTGGAGCTATGGGTAGGCACACAATATGACCGTCTTTTTTGTTTTTTAGCCCTTTTTTCGAAAGATTCTCCCAAATATGCCCCTGACGGAAAGATTTCAAAAAATGGACCCTTATCTTGGCGCCATGGTCGTCGGCGCCAAGGTAACATGGCATGGCGCTAGGGCAACTGGCGCCAAGACCTTAAAGCGTGGCGCTGACCTGGTAGGGTCTTGGCGCCATGATCTTTTGCGCCAAGGCTTGGCGCCACTCTAATTGGCGCCAAGCCTGGTGCCACAGTTCACGACGCCAAGACCGTATTTTAGGTACCCAAATTTACCGTGAGATGGACATGTTAGAATTTGTTAAGTCTTGACATTTACTAAGGTTTGACATATGCAATCTATTGTTGAGCGTGGGTAACAGTTGCAAAACGAACCTATGCCGATAGAAGAATATGTGGAGCTATGGGTAGGCACACAATATGACAACAAGGATAAACAATTAACGAGTGCATATTAGCGATTGTTCAATCCGGATCCAAAGTACAAATCACAGCTGCTGACTAAGACGTGTCGAGACGTAGCGCAACAAGGTAAAAACAAAGGACAATGGAAAGAACGCAGAGAACAAGCAAATAACCCGGAATTTTCCTTTTTCCTGAATTTTTCCCTGATTTTTCCAAAAGACACGAGTAGAAATCTAACTATTTTATTTTTACTATTTTTTTATTTTTCTCTGAACAAGGATCAAAAAAGAAGCAACCACAAAAATTGGCACCTACAACTGAGGTGGGATGTGGTCTACAGAAATACAGCACGTTCTCTGAAAAGCGTGCAAAAACATTGACAATTTTTTTTCTTTATTTTCCTGAATTTTTTTGCAATTTTGATGAAACCAAACAGGGCGAAGCAATCTGTTGTTGAGCGTGGGTAACAGTTGCAAGATGAACCTATGCTGATAGAAGAATATGTGGAGCTATGGGTAGGCACACAATATGACAGCAAGGATTAGCAATTAACGAGTGCAGATTAGTGATTGTTCAATCCGGATCCAAAGTACAAATCACAGCTACTGGCTAAGACGTGTCGAGACGTAGTGCAACAAGGTGAAAACAAAGGACGATGGAAAAACAAAGAACAAGCAAATAACCCAGAATTTTCCTTTTTCCTAAATTTTTCCCTGATTTTTCCAAAATGCACGAGTAGAAATCAATTTTTTTTATTTTTTTTACTATTTTTTTTATTTTTCTCTGAACAAGGCTAAAAAAAGAAGCAACCACAAAAATTGGCACCTACAACTGAGGTGGGATGTGGTCTATAGAAATACAGCACGTTCTTTGAAAAGCGTGCAAAAACATTAACAGTTTTTTTTCTTTGTTTTCCTGAATTTTTTTGGCAATTTTGATGAAACCAAACAGGGCGAAGCAATCTGTTGTTGAGCGTGGGTAACAGTTGCAAGATGAACCTGTGCTGATAGAAGAATATGTGGAGCTATGGGTAGGCACACAATATGATAGTAAGGATTAGCAATTAACGAGTGCAGATTAGCGATTGTTCAATCCGGATCCAATGTACAAATCACAGCTGCTGGCTAAGACTTGTCGAGATGTAGCGCAACAAGGTAAAAACAAAAGGACGATTGAAAGAACACACAGAGAAAGCAAATAACAAGAAATTTTCCTTTTTCCTGAATTTTTCCCTGATTTTTCCAAAAGGCACTAGTAGGAATCAAACTTTTTTATTTTTTCACTATTTTTTTATTTTTCTCTGAACAAGGATAAAAAAAGATGCAACCACAAAAATTGGCATCTACAACTAAGGTGGGATGTGGTCTACAGAAATACAGCACGTTCTCTGAAAAGCATGCAAAAACATTGACAATTTTTTTTCTTTGTTTTCCTGAATTTTTTTGGCAATTTTGATGAAACCAAACAGGGCGAAGCAATCTGTTGTTGAGCGTGGGTAACAGTTGCAAGATGAACCAGTGCTGATAGAAGAATATGTGGAGCTATGGGTAGGCACACAATATGACAACAAGGATTAACAATTAACGAGTGTAGATTAGCGATTGTTCAATCCGGATCCAAAGTACGAATCATAGCTGCTGGCTAAGACGTGTCGAGACGTAACACAACAAGGTAAAAACAAAGGACGATGGAAAGAACGCACAGAGAAAGCAAATAACCTGGAATTTTCCTTGTTCCTGAATTTTTCCCTGATTTTTCCAAAAAGCACTAGTAGGAATCAAACTTTTTTATTTTTTCACTATTTTTTTATTTTTCTCTGAACAAAGATCAAGAAAGATGCAACCACAAAAATTGGCATCTACAACTGATGTGGGATGTGGTCTACAGAAATACAGCACGTTCTCTGAAAAGCTTGCAAAAACATTGACAATTTTTTTTCTTTGATTTCCTGAATTTTTTTGGCAATTTTGATGAAACCAAACAGGGCGAAGCAATCTGTTGTTGAGTTGGGTAACAGTTGCAAGATGAACCTGTGCTTGTAGAAGAATATGTGGAGCTATGGGTAGGCACACAATATGACAACAAGGATTAACAATTAACGAGTGTAGATTAGCGATTGTTCAATCCGGATCCAAAGTACGAATCATAGCTGCTGGCTAAGACATGTCGAGACATAACGCAACAAGGTAAAAACAAAGGACGATGGAAAGAACGCACAGAGAAAGCAAATAACCCGGAATTTTCCTTTTTCCTGAATTTTTCCCTAATTTTTCCAAAAAGCACGAATAGAAATCAAACTTTTTTATTTTTTCACTATTTTTTTATTTTTCTCTGAACAAGGATCAAAAAAGATGCAACCACAAAAATTGGCACCTACAACTGAGGTGGCATGTGGTCTATAGAAATATAGCATGTTCTCTGAAAAGCATGCAAAAACATTGACAATTTTTTTTCTTTGTTTTTCTGAATTTTTTTGGCAATTTTGATGAAACAAAACAGGGCGAGGCAATCTGTTGTTGAGCGTGGGTAACAGTTGCAAGATGAACCTGTGCTGATAGAAGAATATGTGGAGCTATGGGTAGGCACACAATATGACCGTCTTTTTTGTTTTTTAGCCCTTTTTTCGAAAGATTCTCCCAAATATGCCCCTGACGGAAAGATTTCAAAAAATAGAACCTTATCTTGGCACCATGGTCGTCGGCGCCAAGGTAACATGGCATGGCGCTAGGGTAACTGGCGCCAAGACCTTAAAGCGTGGCGCTGACGTGGTAGGGTCTTGGCGCCATGATCTTTTGCGCCAAAGCTTGGCGCCACTCTAATTGGCGCCAAGCCTGGTGCCACAGTTCACGACGCCAAGACCGTATTTTAGGTACCCAAATTTACCGTGAGATGGACATGTTAGAATTTGTTAAGTCTTGACATTTACTAAGGTTTGACATATGCAATCTATTGTTGAGCGTGGGTAACAATTGCAAGATGAACCTGTGTTGACAGAAGAATATGTGGAGCTATGAGTAGGCACACAATATGACAACAAGGATAAACAATTAACGAGTGCATATTAGCGATTGTTCAATCCGGATCTAAAGTACAAATCACAGCTGCTGACTAAGACGTGTCGAGACGTAGCGCAACAAAGTAAAAACAAAGGACAATGGAAAGAACGCAGAGAACAAGCAAATAACCCGGAATTTTCCTTTTTCCTGAATTTTTCCCTGATTTTTCCAAAAGACACGAGTAGAAATCTAACTATTTTATTTTTTTACTATTTTTTTATTTTTCTCTGAACAAGGATCAAAAAAGAAGCAACCACAAAAATTGGCACATACAACTAAGGTGGGATGTGGTCTACAGAAATACAGCACGTTCTCTGAAAAGCGTGCAAAAACATTGACAATTTTTTTTCTTTATTTTCCTGAATTTTTTTTTGCAATTTTGATGAAACCAAACAGGGCGAAGCAATCTGTTGTTGAGCGTGGGTAACAGTTGCAAGATGAACCTGTGCTGATAGAAGAATATGTGGAGCTATGGTAGGCACACAATATGATAGCAAGGATTAGCAATTAAGGAGTGCAGATTAGTGATTGTTCAATCCGGATCCAAAGTACAAATCACAGTTGCTGGCTAAGACGTGTCGAGACGTAGTGCAACAAGGTGAAAACAAAGGACGATGGAAAAGCACAGAACAAGCAAATAACCTAGAATTTTCCTTTCTCCTGAATTTTTCCCTGATTTTTCCAAAAGGCACGAGTAGAAATCAAATTTTTTTATTTTTTTACTATTTTTTTATTTTTCTCTGAACAAGGATCGAAAAAGAAGCAACCACAAAAATTGGCACCTACAACTGAGGTGGGATGTGGTCTACAAAAATACAGCACGTTCTCTGAAAAGCATGCAAAAACATTGACAATTTTTTTCTTTGTTTTCCTCAGTTTTTTTGGCAATTTTGATGAAACCAAGCAGGGAAAAGCAATCTGTTGTTGAGCGTGGGTAACAGTTGCAAGATGAACCTATGCTGATAGAAGAATATGTGGAGCTATGGGTAGGCACACAATATGACAGTAAGGATTAGCAATTAACGAGTGCAGCTTAGTGATTGTTCAATCCAGATCCAAAGTACAAATCACAGCTGCTGGCTAAGAAAAGGACGAGACGTAGCGCAACAAGGTAAAAAGAAAAGGACGATGGAAAGAACGCACAGAGGAAGCAAATAACCCAAAATTTTCCTTTTTCCTGAATTTTTCCCTAATTTTCCAAAAGGCACTAGTAGGAATCAAACTTTTTTATTTTTTCACTATTTTTTATTTTTCTCTGAACAAGGATCAAAAAAGATGCAACCACAAAAATTGACATTTACAACTGAGGTGGGATGTGGTCTACAGAAATACAGCACGTTCTCTGAAAAGCATGCAAAAACATTGACAATTTTTTTCTTTGTTTTCCTGAATTTTTTTAGCAATTTTGATGAAACCAAATAGGGCGAAGCAATCTGTTGTTGTGTGTGGGTAACAGTTGCAAGATGAACCTATGTTGACAGAAGAATATGTGGAGCTATGAGTAGGCACACAATATGACAACAAGGATTAACAATTAACGAGTGCATATTAGCGATTGTTCAATCCGTATCCAAAGTACAAATCACAGCTGCTGACTAAGACGTGTCGAGACGTAGCGCAACAAGGTAAAAACAAAGGACAATGGAAAGAACGCAGAGAACAAGCAAATAACCCGGAATTTTCCTTTTTCCTGAATTTTTCTCTGATTTTTCCAAAAGACACGAGTAGAAACTAACTATTTTATTTTTTTTACTATTTTTTTATTTTTCTCTGAACAAGGATCAAAAAAGAAGCAACCACAAAAATTGGCACATACAACTAAGGTGGGATGTGGTCTACAGAAATACAGCACGTTCTCTGAAAAGCGTGCAAAAACATTGACAATTTTTTTTCTTTATTTTCCTGAATTTTTTTTGCAATTTTGATGAAACCAAACAGGGCGAAGCAATCTATTGTTGAGCGTGGGTAACAGTTGCAAGATGAACCTGTGCTGATAGAAGAATATGTGGAGCTATGGGTTGGCACACAATATGACAGTAAGGATTAGCAATTAACGAGTGCAGCTTAGTGATTGTTCAATCCAGATCCAAAGTATAAATCACAGCTGCTGCCTAAGACGTGTTGAGACGTAGCGCAACAAGGTAAAAAGAAAAGGATGATGGAAAGAACGCACAGAGGAAGCAAATAACCCAAAATTTTCCTTTTTCCTGAATTTTTCCCTAATTTTCCAAAAGGCACTAGTAGGAATCAAACTTTTTTATTTTTTCACTATTTTTTATTTTTCTCTGAACAAGGATCAAAAAAGGTGCAACCACAAAAATTGACATCTACAACTGAGGTGGGATGTGGTCTACAGAAATACAGCACGTTCTCTGAAAAGCATGCAAAAACATTGACAATTTTTTTTCTTTGTTTTCCTGAATTTTTTTAGCAATTTTGATGAAACCAAACAGGGCGAAGCAATCTGTTGTTGTGTGTGGGTAACAGTTGCAAGATGAACCTGTGTTGACAGAAGAATATGTGGAGCTATGAGTAGGCACACAATATGACAACAAGGATTAACAATTAACGAGTGCATATTAGCGATTGTTCAATCCGGATCCAAAGTACAAATCACAGCTGCTGACTAAGACGTGTCGAGACGTAGCGCAACAAGGTAAAAACAAAGGACAATGGAAAGAACGCAGAGAACAAGCAAATAACCCGGAATTTTCCTTTTTCCTGAATTTTTCCCTGATTTTTCCAAAAGACACGAGTAGAAATCTAACTATTTTATTTTTTTTACTATTTTTTTATTTTTCTCTGAACAAGGATCAAAAAAGAAGCAACCACAAAAATTGGCACATACAACTGAGGTGGGATGTGGTCTACAGAAATACAGCACGTTCTCTGAAAAGCGTGCAAAAACATTGACAATTTTTTTCTTTATTTTCCTGAATTTTTTTTTGCAATTTTGATGAAACCAAACAGGGCGAAGCAATCTGTTGTTGAGCGTGGGTAACAGTTGCAAGATGAACCTGTGCTGATAGAAGAATATGTGGAGCTATGGTAGGCACACAATATGACAGCAAGGATTAGCAATTAAGGAGTGCATATTAGTGATTGTTCAATCCGGATCCAAAGTACAAATCACAACTGCTGGCTAAGACGTGTCGAGACGTAGTGCAACAAGGTGAAAACAAAGGACGATGGAAAAGCACAGAACAAGCAAATAACCTAGAATTTTCCTTTCTCCTGAATTTTTCCCTGATTTTTCCAAAAGGCACGAGTAGAAATCAAAATTTTTTATTTTTTTACTATTTTTTTATTTTTCTCTGAACAAGGATCAAAAAAAGAAGCAACCACAAAAATTGGCACCTACAACTAAGGCGGGATGTGGTCTACAGAAATACAGCACGTTCTCTGAAAAGCATGCAAAAACATTGACAATTTTTTCTTTGTTTTCCTCAATTTTTTTGGCAATTTTGATGAAACCAAACAGGGAAAAGCAATCTGTTGTTGAGCATGGGTAACAGTTGCATGATGAACCTATGCTGATAGAAGAATATGTGGAGCTATGGGTAGGCACACAATATGACAGTAAGGATTAGCAATTAACGAGTGCAGCTTAGTGATTGTTCAATCCAGATCCACACAGTAAGGATTAGCAATTAACGAGTGCAGCTTAGTGATTGTTCAATCCAGATCCAAAGTATAAATCACAGCTGCTGGCTAAGACGTGTCGAGACGTAGCGCAACAAGGTAAAAAGAAAAGGACGATGGAAAGAACGCACAGAGGAAGCAAATAACCCGAAATTTTCCTTTTTCCTGAATTTTTCCCTAATTTTCCAAAAGGCACTAGTAGGAATCAAACTTTTTTATTTTTTCACCATTTTTTATTTTTCTCTGAACAAGGATCAAAAAAGATACAACCACAAAAATTGACATCTACAACTGAGGTGGGATGTGGTCTACAGAAATACAGCACGTTCTCTGAAAAGCATGCAAAAACATTGACAATTTTTTTTCTTTGTTTTCCTAAATTTTTTTAGCAATTTTGATGAAACCAAACAGGGCGAAGCAATCTGTTGTTGAGCGTGGGTAACAGTTGCAAGATGAACCTGTGCTGATAGAAGAATATGTGGAGCTATGGTAGGCACACAATATGACAGCAAGGATTAGCAATTAACGAGTGCAGATTAGTGATTGTTCAATCCGGATCCAAAGTACGAATCACAGCTGCTGGTTAAGACGTGTCGAGACGTAATGCAACAAGGTAAAAACAAAGGACGATGGAAAGAACGCACAGAGAAAGCAAATAACCCGGAATTTTCCCTTTTCCTGAATTTTTCCCTGATTTTTCCAAAAAGCACTAGTAGGAATCAAACTTTTTTATTTTTTCACTATTTTTTTTATTTTTCTCTAAACAAAGATCAAAAAAGATGCAACCACAAAAATTGGCATCTACAACTGAGGTGGGATGTGGTCTACAGAAATACAGCACGTTCTCTGAAATGCGTGCAAAAACATTGACAATTTTTTTTCTTTGATTTCCTAAATTTTTTTGGCAATTTTGATGAAACCAAACAGGGCGAAGCAATCTGTTGTTGTGCGGGGGTAATAGTTGCAAGATGAACCTGTGCTGATAGAAGAATATGTGGAGCTATGGGTAGGCACACAATATGACCGCCTTTTTTGTTTTTTAGCCATTTTTCGAAAGATTCTCTCAAATATGCCCCTGACGAAAAGATTTTAAAAAATAGACCCTTATCTTGGCGCCAAGGTCGTCGGCGCCAAGGTAACACGGCATGGCACCAGGGTAACTGGCGCCAAGACCATAAAGCGTGGCGCTAACGTGGTAGGGTCTTGGCGCCGAGATCTTTGGCGCCAAGGCTTGGCGCCACTCTAATTGGCGCCAAGCCTGGTGCCACAGTTCACGATGCCAAGACCCTATTTTAAGTACCCAAATTTACCGTGAGATAGACATGTTGAAATTTGTTAAGTCTTGACATTTACTAAGGTTTGACATATGCAATCTGTTGTTGAGCGTGGGTAACAGTTGCAAGATGAACCTATGCTGATAGAAGAATATGTGGAGCTATGGGTAGGCACACAATATGACAACAAGGATTAACAATTAACGAGTGCAGATTAGCGATTGTTCAATTCGGATCCAAAGTACAAATCACAGCTGCTGGCTAAGACGTGTCGAGACGTAGCGCAACAAGGTGAATACAAAGGACGATGGAAAGAACGCACAGAACAAGCAAATAATTCGGAATTTTCTTTTTTCATGAATTTTCCCTGATTTTTCCAAAAGGCACTAGTAGGAATCAAACTTTTTTATTTTTTCACTATTTTTATATTTTTCTCTGAACAAGGATCAAAAAAGATGCAACCACAAAAATTGGCATCTACAACTGAGGTGGGATGTGGTCTACAGAAATACAGCACGTTCTCTGAAAAGCGTGCAAAAACTTTTACAATTTTTTTGTTTTCCTGAATTTTTTTGGCAATTTGATGAAACCAAATAGGGTGAAGCAATCTATTGTTGAGCGTGGGTAACAGTTGCAAGATGAACCTGTGCTGATAGAAGAATATGTGGAGCTATGGGTAGGCACACAATATGACAGCAAGGATTAGCAATTAACGAGTGCAGATTAGCGATTGTTCAATCCGGATCCAAAGTATGAATCACAGTTGCTGGCTAAGACATATCGAGATGTAGCGCAACAAGGAAAAAACAAAGGACGATGGAAAAGCAGAGAACAAGCAAATAACCCGGAATTTTCCTTTTTCCTAAATTTTTCCTTGATTTTTCCAAAAGGCACGAGTAGAAATGAAACTTTTTTATTTTTTCACTATTTTTTATTTTTCTCTGAACAAGGATAAAAAAGAAGCAACCAAAAAAATTGGCACCTACAACAGAGGTGGGATGTGGTCTACAGAAATACAGCACGTTCTCTGAAAAGCGTGAAAAACATTGACAATTTTTTGCTTTGTTTTCCTAAATTTTTGTGGCAATTTAGATGAAACCAAACAGGGCGAAGCAATCTGTTGTTGAGCGTGGGTAACAGTTGCAAGATAAACCTGTGCTGATAGAAGAATATGTGGAGCTATGGGTAGGCACACAATATGACAGCAAGGATTAGCAATTAACGAGCGCAGATTAGCGATTGTTCAATCCGGATCCAAAGTATGAATCACAGTTGCTGGCTAAGACATATCGAGATGTAGCGCAACAAGGTAAAAACAAAGGACGATGGAAAAGCAGAGAACAAGCAAATAACCCGGAATTTTCCTTTTTCCTAAATTTTTCCTTGATTTTTCCAAAAGGCACGAGTAGAAATGAAACTTTTTTATTTTTTCACTTTTTTTTATTTTTCTCTGAACAAGGATAAAAAAGAAGCAACCACAAAAATTGGCACCTACAACTGTGGTGGGATGTGGTCTATAGAAATACAGCACGTTCTCTGAAAAGCGTGCAAAAACATTGACAATTTTTTGCTTTGTTTTCCTAAATTTTTGTGGCAATTTAGATGAAACCAAACAGGGTGAAGCAATCTGTTGTTGAGCGTGGGTAACAGTTGCAAGACAAACCTGTGCTGATAGAAGAATATGTGGAGCTATGGGTAGGCACACAATATGACAACAAGGATTAACAATTAACGAGTGCAGATTAGAGATTATTCAATCCGGATCCAAAGTACAAATCACAGCTGCTGGCTAAGACGTGTCGAGACGTAGCGCAACAAGGTAAAAACAAAGGACGATGGAAAGAACGCACAGAGAAAGCAAATAACCCGGAATTTTAATTTTTCCTGAATTTTTCCCTGTTTTTTCCAAAAGGCACTAGTAGGAATCAAACTTTTTTATTTTTTCACTATTTTTTTTCTCTAAACATGGATAAAAAAAGATGCAACCATAAAAATTGGCATCTATAACTGAGGTGGGATGTGGTCTATAGAAATATAGCACATTCTCTGAAAAGCGTGCAAAAACATTGACAATTTTTTGCTTTGTTTTCCTAAATTTTTGTGGCAATTTAGATGAAACCAAACAGGGCGAAGCAATCTGTTGTTGAGCATGGGTAACAGTTGCAAGATGAACCTGTGCTGATAGAAGAATATGTGGAGCTATGGGTAGGCACACAATATGACAACAAGGATTAACAATTAACGAGTGCAGATTAGCGATTGTTCAATCTAGATCCAAAGTACAAATCACAGCTGCTTGCTAAGACGTGTCGAGACGTAGCGCAACAAGGTAAAAACAAAGGACGATGGAAAGAACGCACAGAGAAAGCAAATAACCCAGAATTTTCCTTTTTCCTGATTTTTTCCCTGATTTTTCCAAAAGGCACTAGTAGGAATCAAAATTTTTTATTTTTTCACTATTTTTTTTATTTTTCTCTAAACAAGGATCAAAAAAGATGCATCCACAAAAAATAGCACCTACAACTGAGGTGGGATGTGGTCTACAGAAATACAGCACGTTCTCTGAAAAACGTGCAAATACTTTGACAATTTTTTTCTTTATTTTCCTGAATTTTTTTGGTAATTTTGATGAAACCAAACAGGGCAAAGCAATCTGTCGTTGAGCGTGGGTAACAGTTGCAAGATGAACCTATGCTGATAGAAGAATATGTGGAGCTATGGGTAGGCACACAATATTACAACAAGGATTAGGGATTAACGAGTGTAGATTAGCGATTGTTCAATCCGGATCCAAAGTACAAATCACAACTGCTGGCTAAGACGTATCGAGACGTAGTGCAACAAGGTGAAAACAAAGAACGATGGAAAGAACGCACAGAACAAGAAAATAACCTAGAATTTTCCTTTTTCTTGAATTTTTCCCCGATTTTTCCAAAAGGCACTAGTAGGAATCAAAATTTTTTATTTTTCACTATTTTTTTAATTTTTCTCTAAATAAGGATAAAAAATATGCAACCACAAAAATTGGCACCTACAACTGAGGTGGCATGGGGTGCAAAAACTTTGACTCCACATATTTTGCAAAAACTTTGCAAAATTGTGTGCAACAACTGAGGTGGCTCCACATATTCTCTGAAAAGCGTGCAAAAACTTTGACAATTTTTTTTTATTTTTCTGAATTTTTTTGGCAATTTTGATGAATCCAAACAGGGCAAAGCAATCTGTTGTTGAGCGTGGGTAACAGTTACAAGATGAACCTGTGCTGATAGAAGAATATGTGGAGCTATGGGTAGGCACACAATATGACAACAAGGATTAGTAATTAACGAGTGCACATTAGCGATTGTTCAATCCGGATCCAAAGTACAAATCACAGCTGCTGGCTAAGACGTGTTGAGACGTAGCGCAACAAGGTGAAAACAAAGATGATGGAAAGAACGCACAGAACAAGCAAATAACCTGGAATTTTCCTTTTTCCTGAATTTTTCCCTGATTTTTCCAAAAGCACTAGTAGAAATCAAACTTTGTTATTTTGTCACTATTTTTTTAATTTTTCTCTGAACAAGGATAAAAAAAGATGCAACCACACAAATTGGCACCTACAACTGAGGTGGGATGTGGTCTACAGAAATACAGCACTTTCTTTGAAAAGGGTACAAAAACTTTGACAATTTTTTTTCTTTATTTTCCTGAATTTTTTTGGCAGTTTTGATGAAACCAAACAGGGCGAAGCAATCTGTTGTTGAGCATGGGTAATAGTTGCAAGATGAACCTATGCTGATAGAAGAATATGTGGAGCTATGGGTACGCACACAACATGACAGCAAGGATTAGCAATTAACGAGTACAGATTAGCGATTGTTCAATCCGGATCCAAAGTACAAATCACAGCTGTTGGCTA
Source organism: Saccharum spontaneum (assembly GCA_022457205.1). NCBI lineage: Eukaryota > Viridiplantae > Streptophyta > Magnoliopsida > Poales > Poaceae > Saccharum > Saccharum spontaneum. The sequence goes on from CM039591.1 coordinate 915,107, forward strand.
AGACTTGTCGAGACGTAGCGCAACAAGGTGAAATCAAAGGACGATGGAAAGAACATACAGAACAAGCAAATAACATGGAATTTTCCTTTTTCCTGAATGTTTCCCTGATTTTTCCAAAAGGCATCAGTAGGAATCAAACTTTTTTATTTTTTCACTATTTTTTTATTTTTTCTCTGAACAAGGATAAAAAAAGATGCAACCACACAAATTGGCACCAACAACTGAGGTGGGATGTGGTCTACAGAAATACAACACTTTCTTTGAAAAGCGTACAAAAACATTGACAATTTTTTTCTTTATTTTCCTGAATTTTTTTGGCAGTTTTGATGAAACCAAACAGGGCGAAGCAATCTGTCGTTGAGCGTGGGTAACAGTTGCAAGATGAACCTATGCTGATAGAAGAATATGTGGAGCTATGGGTAGGCACATAATATTACAACAAGGATTAGGGATTAACGAGTGCAGATTAGCGATTGTTCAATCCGGATCCAAAGTACAAATCACAGCTGCTGGCTAAGACGTATCGAGACGTAGTGCAACAAGGTGAAAACAAAGGACGATGGAAACAACGCACAGAACAAGAAAATAACCCAGAATTTTCCTTTTACTGAATTTTTCCATGATTTTTCCAAAAGGCACTAGTGGCAATCAAACTTTTTTATTTTTTCACTATTTTTTTTATTTTTCTCTGAACAAGGATAAAAAAAGATGCATCCACAAAAAACAGCACCTACAACTGAGGTGGGATGTGGTCTACATAAATACAGCACTTTCTCTGAAAAGTGTGCAAAAACTTTGACAATTTTTTTCTTTATTTTCCTGATTTTTTTTGGCAATTTTGATGAAACCAAACAGGGCAAAGGAATCTGTCGTTGAGCGTGGGTAACAGTTGCAAGATGAACCTATGCTAATAGAAGAATATGTGGAGCTATGGGTAGGCACACAATATTACAACAAGGATTAGGGATTAACGAGTGCAGATTAGCGATTATTCAATCCGGATCCAAAGTACAAATCACAGCTGCTGGCTAAGACGTATCGAGACGTAGTGCAACAAGGTGAAAACAAAGGACGATGGAAAGAACGCACAGAACAAGAAAATAACCTAGAATTTTCCTTTTTCCTGAATTTTTCCCCGATTTTTCCAAAAGGCACTAGTAGGAATCAAAATTTTTTATTTTTCACTATTTTTTTAATTTTTCTCTAAACAAGGATAAAAAATATGCAACCATAAAAATTGGCACCTACAACTAAGGTGGCTTGTGGTCTATAGAAATACAGCACATTCTCTGAAAAGCGTGCAAAAACTTTAACAATTTTTTTTATTTTTCTGAATTTTTTTGGCAATTTTGATGAATCCAAATAGGGCGAAGCAATCTGTTGTTGAGCGTGGGTAACAGTTGCAAGATGAACCTGTGCTGATAGAAGAATATGTGGAGCTGTGGGTAGGCACACAATATGACAGCAAGGATTAGTAATTAACGAGTGCACATTAGCGATTGTTCAATTCGGATCCAAAGTACAAATCACAGCTGCTGGCTAAGACGTGTTGAGACGTAGCGCAACAAGGTGAAAATAAAGACGATGGAAAGAACGCACAGAACAAGCAAATAACCTAGAATTTTCCTTTTTCCTGAATTTTTCCCTGATTTTTCCAAAAGCACTAGTAGAAATCAAACTTTGTTATTTTGTCACTATTTTTTTAATTTTTCTCTGAACAAGAATAAAAAATGATGCAACCACACAAATTGGCACCTACAACTGAGGTGAGATGTGGTCTACAGAAATACAGCACTTTCTCTGAAAAGCGTACAAAAACTTTGACAATTTTTTTTCTTTATTTTCCTGAATTTTTTTGGCAGTTTTGATGAAACCAAACAGGGCGAAGCAATCTGTTGTTGAGCATGGGTAATAGTTGCAAGATGAACCTATGCTGATAGAAGAATATGTGGAGCTATGGGTACGCACACAATATGACAGCAAGGATTAGCAATTAACGAGTGCAGATTAGCGATTGTTCAATCCGGATCCAAAGTACAAATCACAGCTGTTGGCTAAGACATGTCGAGACGTAGCGCAACAAGGTGAAATCAAAGGATGATGGAAAGAACGTACAGAACAAGCAAATAACACGGAATTTTCCTTTTTCCTGAATGTTTCCCTGATTTTTCCAAAAGGCGTCAGTAGGAATCAAACTTTTTTATTTTTTCACTATTTTTTTATTTTTTCTCTGAACAAGGATAAAAAAAGATGCAACCACACAAATTGGCACCTACAACTGAGGTGGGATGTGGTCTACAGAAATACAGCACTTTCTCTGAAAAGCGTACAAAAACATTGACAATTTTTTTCTTTATTTTCCTGAATTTTTTTGACAGTTTTGATGAAACCAAACAGGGCGAAGCAATCTGTCGTTGAGCGTGGGTAACAGTTGCAAGATGAACCTATGCTGATAGAAGAATATGTGGAGCTATGGGTAGACACATAATATTACAACAAGGATTAGGGATTAACGAGTGCAGATTAGCGATTGTTCAATCCGGATCCAAAGTACAAATCACAGCTGCTGGCTAAGACGTATCGAGACGTAGTGCAACAAGGTGAAAACAAAGGACGATGGAAACAACGCACAGAACAAGAAAATAACCCAGAATTTTCCTTTTACTGAATTTTTCCATGATTTTTCCAAAAGGCACTACTGGCAATCAAACTTTTTTATTTTTTCACTATTTTTTTTATTTTTCTCTGAACAAGGATCAAAAAAGATGCATCCACAAAAAACAGCACCTACAACTGAGGTGGGATGTGGTCCACATAAATACAGCACGTTCTCTGAAAAGCGTGCAAAAACTTTGACAATTTTTTTCTTTATTTTCCTGATTTTTTTGGCAATTTTGATGAAACCAAACAGGGCAAAGCAATCTGTCGTTGAGCGTGGGTAACAGTTGCAAGATGAACCTATGCTAATAGAAGAATATGTGGAGCTATGGGTAGGCACACAATATTACAACAAGGATTAGGGATTAACGAGTGCAGATTAGCGATTGTTCAATCCGGATCCAAAGTACAAATCACAGCTGCTGGCTAAGACGTATCAAGACGTAGTGCAACAAGGTGAAAACAAAGGACGATGGAAAGAACGCACAGAACAAGAAAATAACCTAGAATTTTCCTTTTTCTTGAATTTTTCCCCGATTTTTCCAAAAGGCACTAGTAGGAATCAAAATTTTTTATTTTTCGCTATTTTTTTAATTTTTCTCTGAACAAGGATAAAAAATATGCAACCATGAAAATTGGCACCTACAACTAAGGTGGCATGTGGTCTATAGAAATACAGCACATTCTCTGAAAAGCGTGCAAAAACTTTGACAATTTTTTTTTCTGAATTTTTTTGGCAATTTTGATGAATCCAAATAGGGCGAAGCAATCTGTTGTTGAGCGTGGGTAACAGTTGCAAGATGAACCTGTGCTGATAGAAGAATATGTGGAGCTGTGGGTAGGCACACAATATGACAGCAAGGATTAGTAATTAACGAGTGCACATTAGCGATTGTTCAATCCGGATCCAAAGTACAAATCACAGCTGCTGGCTAAGACGTGTTGAGACGTAGCGCAACAAGGTGAAAATAAAGACGATGGAAAGAACGCACATGACAAGCAAATAACCTAGAATTTTCCTTTTTCCTGATTTTTCCAAAAGCACTAGTAGAAATCAAACTTTGTTATTTTGTCACTGTTTTTTTAATTTTTCTCTGAACAAGAATAAAAAATGATGCAACCACACAAATTGGCACCTACAACTGAGGTGGGATGTGGTCTACAGAAATACAGCACTTTCTCTGAAAAGCATACAAAAACTTTGACAATTTTTTTTCTTTATTTTTCTGAATTTTTTTCGCAGTTTTGATGAAACCAAACAGGGCGAAGCAATCTGTTGTTGAGCATGGGTAATAGTTGCAAGATGAACCTATGCTGATAGAAGAATATGTGGAGCTATGGGTACGCACACAATATCATAGCAAGGATTAGCAATTAACGAGTGCAGATTAGCGATTGTTCAATCTAGATCCAAAGTACAAATCACAGCTGCTGGCTAAGACGTGTCGAGACGTAGCGCAACAATGTGAAATCAAAGGACGATGGAAAGAACGTACAGAACAAGCAAATAACACGGAATTTTCCTTTTTCCTGAATGTTTCCCTGATTTTTCCAAAAGGCATCAGTAGGAATCAAACTTTTTTATTTTTTCACTATTTTTTTAATTTTTCTCTGAACAAGGATAAAAAAAGATGCAACCACACAAATTAGCACCTACAACTGAGGTGGGATGTGGTCTACAGAAATACAGCACTTTCTCTGAAAAGCGTACAAAAACATTGACAATTTTTTTCTTTATTTTCCTGAATTTTTTTGGCAGTTTTGATGAAACCAACCAGGGCGAAGCAATCTGTCGTTGAGCGTGGGTAACAGTTGCAAGATGAACCTATGCTGATAGAAGAATATGTGGAGCTATGGGTAGGCACATAATATTACAACAAGGATTAGGGATTAACGAGTGCAAATTAGCGATTGTTCAATCCGGATCCAAAGTACAAATCACAGCTGCTGGCTAAGACGTATCGAGACATAGTGCAACAAGGTGAAAACAAAGGACGATGGAAACAACACACAGAACAAGAAAATAACCTAGAATTTTCCTTTTACTGAATTTTTCCATGATTTTTCCAAAAGGCACTAGTGGCAATCAAACTTTTTTATTTTTTCACTATTTTTTTATTTTTGTCTGAACAAGGATCAAAAAAGATGCATCCACAAAAAATAGCACCTACAACTGAGGTGGGATGTGGTCTACATAAATACAGCACGTTCTCTGAAAAGCGTGCAAAAACTTTGACAATTTTTTTCTTTATTTTTCTGATTTTTTTTGGCAATTTTGATGAAACCAAACAGGGCAAAGCAATTTGGCGTTGAGCGTGGGTAACAGTTGCAAGATGAACCTATGCTAATAGAAGAATATGTGGAGCTATGGGTAGGCACACAATAATACAACAAGGATTAGGGATTAACGAGTGCAGATTAGCGATTGTTCAATCCGGATCCAAAGTACAAATCACAGCTGCTGGCTAAGACGTATCGAGACGTAGTGCAACAAGGTGAAAACAAAGGACGATGGAAAGAACGCACAGAACAAGAAAATAACCTAGAATTTTCCTTTTTCCTGAATGTTTCCCTGATTTTTCCAAAAGGCATCAGTAGGAATCAAACTTTTTTATTTTTTCACTATTTTTTTAATTTTTCTCTGAACAAGGATAAAAAAAGATGCAACCACACAAATTAGCACCTACAACTGAGGTGGGATGTGGTCTACAGAAATACAGCACTTTATCTGAAAAGCGTACAAAAACATTGACAATTTTTTTTCTTTATTTTCCTGAATTTTTTTGGCAATTTTGATGAAACCAAACAGGGCGAAGCAATCTGTGGTTGAGCGTGGGTGACAGTTGCAAGATGAACCTATGCTGATAGAAGAATATGTGGAGCTATGGGTAGGCACATAATATTACAACAAGGATTAGGGATTAACGAGTGCAGATTAGCGATTGTTCAATCCGGATCCAAAGTACAAATCACAGCTGCTGGCTAAGACGTATCGAGACGTAGTGCAACAAGGTGAAAACAAAGGACGATGGAAACAACGCACAGAACAAGAAAATAACCCAGAATTTTCCTTTTACTGAATTTTTCCATGATTTTTCCAAAAGGCACTAGTGGGAATCAAACTTTTTTATTTTTTCACTATTTTTTTTTCTCTGAACAAGGACCAAAAAAGATGCATCCACAAAAAATAGCACCTACAACTGAGGTGGGATGTGGTCTACATAAATACAGCACGTTCTCTGAAAAGCGTGCAAAAACTTTGACAATTTTTTTCTTTATTTTCCTGAATTTTTTTGGCAATTTTGATGAAACCAATCAGGGCAAAGCAATTTGTCGTTGAGCGTGGGTAACAGTTGCAAGATGAACCTATGCTGATAGAAGAATATGTGGAGCTATGGGTAGGCACACAATATTACAACAAGGATTAGGGATTAACGAGTGCAGATTAGCGATTGTTCAATCCGGATCCAAAGTACAAATCACAGCTGCTGGCTAAGACGTATCGAGACGTAGTGCAACAAGGTGAAAACAAAGGACGATGAAAAGAACGCACAGAACAAGAAAATAACCTAGAATTTTCCTTTTTCCTGAATTTTTCCCCGATTTTTCCAAAAGGCACTAGTAGGAATCAAAATTTTTTATTTTTCACTATTTTTTTAATTTTTCTCTGAACAAGGATAAAAAAATATGCAACCATAAAAATTGGCACCTACAACTGAGGTGGCAATTTTGATGAATCCAAATAGGGCGAAGCAATCTGTTGTTGAGCGTGGGTAACAGTTGCAAGATGAACCTGTGCTGATTGAAGAATATGTGGAGCTATGGGTAGGCACACAATATGACAGCAAGGATTAGTAATTAACGAGTGCACATTAGCGATTGTTCAATCCGGATCCAAAGTACAAATCACAGCTGCTGGATAAGACGTGTTGAGACGTAGCGCAACAAGGTGAAAACAAAGACGATGGAAAGAACGCACTGAACAAGCAAATAACCTAGAATTTTCCTTTTTCCTGAATTTTTCCCTGATTTTTCCAAAAGCACTAGTAGAAATCAAACTTTTTCATTTTGTCACTATTTTTTTAATTTTTCTCTGAACAAGGATAAAAAAGATGCAACCACACAAATTGGCACCTACAACTGAGGTGGGATGTGGTCTACAGAAATACAGCACTTTCTCTGAAAAGCGTACAAAAACTTTGACAATTTTTTTCTTTATTTTCCTGAATTTTTTTGGCAATTTTGATGAAACCAAACAGGGCGAAGCAATCTGTTGTTGAGCGTGGGTAATAGTTGCAAGATGAACCTATGCTGATAGAAGAATATGTGGAGCTATGGGTACACACACAATATGACAGCAAGGATTAGCAATTAACGAGTGCAGATTAGCGATTGTTCAATCCGGATCCAAAGTGCAAATCACAGCTGCTGGCTAAGACGTGTCGAGACGTAGCGCAACAAGGTGAATTCAAAGGATGATGGAAACAACGCACAGAACAAGAAAATAACCCAGAATTTTCCTTTTACTGAATTTTCCCATGATTTTTCCAAAAGGCACTAGTGGGAATCAAACTTTTCTATTTTTTCACTATTTTTTTTATTTTTCTCTGAACAAGGATCAAAAAAGATGCATCCACAAAAAATAGCACCTACAACTGAGGTGGGATGTGGTCTACATAAATACAGCACGTTCTCTGAAAAGCGTGCAAAAACTTTGACAATTTTTTTCTTTATTTTCCTGAATTTTTTTGGCAATTTTGATGAAACCAAACAGGGCAAAGCAATTTGTCGTTGAGCGTGGGTAATAGTTGCAAGATGAACCTATGCTGATAGAAGAATATGTGGAGCTATGGGTAGGCACACAATATTACAACAAGGATTAGGGATTAACGAGTGCAGATTAGCGATTGTTCAATCCGGATCCAAAGTACAAATCACAGTTGCTGGCTAAGACGTATCGAGACGTAGTGCAACAAGGTGAAAACAAAGGACGATGGAAAGAACGCACAGAACAAGAAAATAACCTAGAATTTTCCTTTTTCCTGAATTTTTCCCTGATTTTTCCAAAAGGCACCAGTAGGAATCAAAATTTTTTATTTTTCACTATTTTTTTAATTTTTCTCTGAACAAGGATAAAAAAGATGCAACCATAAAAATTGACACCTACAACTGAGGTGGGATCTGGTCTACATAAATACGGCATGTTCTCTGAAAAGCGTGCAAAAACTTTGACAATTTTTTTTCTTTATTTTCCTAAATTTTTTGGCAATTTTGATGAAACCAAACAGGGCGAAGCAATCTGTTGTTGAGCGTGGGTAACAGTTGCAAGATGAACCTGTGCTGATAGAAGAATATGTGGAGCTATGGGTAGGCACACAATATGACAGTAATGATTAGCGATTAACGAGTGCAGATTAGCGATTGTTCAATCCGAATCCAAAGTACAAATCATAGCTGCTGGCTAAGACGTGTCGAGACGTAGCGCAACAAGGTGAAAACAAAGAATGATGGAAAGAACGCACGGAACAAGCAAATAACCCGGAATTTTTCTTTTTCCTAAATTTTTTCCTGATTTTTCCAAAAGGCATCAGTAGGAATCAAACTTTTTTATTTTTTCGCTATTTTTTTAGTTTTTCTCTGAACAAGGATTAAAAAAGATGCTACCACAAAAATTGGCACCTACAACTGAGCTGGGATGTGGTCTACAGAAATACAGCACGTTCTCTAAAAAGCGTGCAAAAACTTTGACAATTTTTTTTCTTTATTTTCCTGATTTTTTTGGCAATTTTGATGAAACCAAACGGGGCGAAGCAATCTGTTGTTGAGCGTGGGTAACAGTTGCAAGATGAACCTATGCTGATAGAAGAATATGTGGAGCTATGTGTAGGCACACAATATGACAACAAGGATTAGCAATTAACGAGTGTAGAATAGCGATTGTTCAATCCAGATCCAAAGTACAAATCACAGCTGCAGGCTAAGACGTGTCGAGACGTAGCGCAACAAGGTGAAATCAAAGGACGATGGAAAGAACGTACAGAACAAGCAAATAACCCGGAATTTTGCTTTTTCCTGAATGTTTCCCTGATTTTTCCAAAAGGCATCAATAGGAATCAAACTTTTTTATTTTTTCACTATTTTTTTATTTTTCTCTGAACAAGGATAAAAAAAGATGCAACCACAAAAATTGGCACCTACAACTGAGGTGGGATGTGGTCTACAGAAATACAGCACGTTCTCTGAAAAGCGTGCAAAAACTTTGATAATTTTTTTCTTTATTTTCCTGAATTTTGTTGGCAATTTTGATGACACCAAACAGGGCGAAGCAATCTATTGTTGAGCGTGGGTAACAGTTGCAAGATGAACCTATGCTGATAGAAGAATATGTGGAGCTATGGGTAGGCACACAATATGACAGCAAGGATTAGGGATTAACGAGTGCAGATTAGCGATTGTTCAATCCGGATCCAAAGTACAAATCACAACTGCTGGCTAAGACGTGTCGAGACGTAGTGCAACAAGGTGAAAACAAAGGACGATGGAAAGAACGCACAGAACAAGCAAATAACCCAGAATTTTCCTTTTACTGAATGTTTCCCTGATTTTTCCAAAAGACACTAGTGTGAATCAAACTTTTTTATTTTTTCACTATTTTTTTTATTTTTCTCTGAACATGGATAAAAAAAGATGCAACCACAAAAATTGACACCTACAACTGAGGTGGGATCTGGTCTACAGAAATACAGCACGTTCTCTGAAAAGCGTGCGAAAACTTTGACAATTTTTTTCTTTATTTTCCTATTTTTTTGGCAATTTTGATGAAACCAAACAGGGAGAAGCAATCTGTTGTTGAGCGTGGGTAAGAGTTGCAAGATGAACCTGTTTGATGGAAGAATCTGTGGAGCTATGGGTAGGCACACAATATGACAGCAAGGATTAGCGATTAACGAGTGCAGATTAGCGATTGTTCAATCCGAATCCAAAGTACAAATCATAGCTGCTGGCTAAGACGTGTCGAGACGTAGCGCAACAAGGTGAATTCAAAGGATGATGGAAACAACGCACAGAACAAGAAAATAACCCAGAATTTTCCTTTTACTGAATTTTTCCATGATTTTTCCAAAAGGCACTAGTGGGAATCAAACTTTTCTATTTTTTCACTATTTTTTTTATTTTTCTCTGAACAAGGATCAAAAAAGATGCATCCACAAAAAATAGCACCTACAACTGAGGTGGGATGTGGTCTACATAAATACAGCACGTTCTCTGAAAAGCGTGCAAAAACTTTGACAATTTTTTTCTTTATTTTCCTGAATTTTTTTGGCAATTTTGATGAAACCAAACAGGGCAAAGCAATTTGTCATTGAGCGTGGGTAATAGTTGCAAGATGAACCTATGCTGATAGAAGAATATGTGGAGCTTTGGGTAGGCACACAATATTACAACAAGGATTAGGGATTAACGAGTGCAGATTAGCGATTGTTCAATCCGGATCCAAAGTACAAATCACAGCTGCTGGCTAAGACGTATCGAGACGTAGTGCAACAAGGTGAAAACAAAGGACGATGGAAAGAACGCACAGAACAAGAAAATAACCTAGAATTTTCCTTTTTCCTGAATTTTTCCCTGATTTTTCCAAAAGGCACTAGTAGGAATCAAAATTTTTTATTTTTCACTATTTTTTTAATTTTTCTCTGAAAAAGGATAAAAAAGATGCAACCATAAAAATTGACACCTACAACTGAGGTGGGATCTGGTCTACATAAATACGGCATGTTCTCTGAAAAGCGTGCAAAAACTTTGACAATTTTTTTTCTTTATTTTCCTAAATTTTTTGGCAATTTTGATGAAACCAAACAGGGCGAAGCAATCTGTTGTTGAGCGTGGGTAACAGTTGCAAGATGAACCTGTGCTGATAGAAGAATATGTGGAGCTATGGGTAGGCACACAATATGACAGTAATGATTAGCGATTAACGAGTGCAGATTAGCGATTGTTCAATCCGAATCCAAAGTACAAATCATAGCTGCTGGCTAAGACGTGTCGAGACGTAGCGCAACAAGGTGAAAACAAAGAATGATGGAAAGAACGCACGGAACAAGCAAATAACCCGGAATTTTTCTTTTTCCTAAATTTTTTCCTGATTTTTCCAAAAGGCATCAGTAGGAATCAAACTTTTTTATTTTTTTGCTATTTTTTTAGTTTTTCTCTGAACAAGGATTAAAAAAGATGCTACCACAAAAATTGGCACCTACAACTGAGCTGGGATGTGGTCTACAGAAATACAGCACGTTCTCTAAAAAGCGTACAAAAACTTTGACAATTTTTTTTCTTTATTTTCCTGATTTTTTTGGCAATTTTGATGAAACCAAACGGGGCGAAGCAATCTGTTGTTGAGCGTGGGTAACAGTTGCAAGATGAACCTATGCTGATAGAAGAATATGTGGAGCTATGTGTAGGCACACAATATGACAACAAGGATTAGCAATTAACGAGTGTAGAATAGCGATTGTTCAATCCAGATCCAAAGTACAAATCACAGCTGCAGGCTAAGACGTGTCGAGACGTAGCGCAACAAGGTGAAATCAAAGGACGATAGAAAGAACGTACAGAACAAGCAAATAACCCGGAATTTTGCTTTTTCCTGAATGTTTCCCTGATTTTTCCAAAAGGCATCAATAGGAATCAAACTTTTTTATTTTTTCACTATTTTTTTTATTTTTCTCTGAACAAGGATAAAAAAAGATGCAACCACAAAAATTGGCACCTACAACTGAGGTGGGATGTGGTCTACAGAAATACAGCACGTTCTCTGAAAAGCGTGCAAAAACTTTGATAATTTTTTTCTTTATTTTCCTGAATTTTGTTGGCAATTTTGATGACACCAAACAGGGCGAAGCAATCTATTGTTGAGCGTGGGTAACAGTTGCAAGATGAACCTATGCTGATAGAAGAATATGTGGAGCTATGGGTAGGCACACAATATGACAGCAAGGATTAGGGATTAACGAGTGCAGATTAGCGATTGTTCAATCCGGATCCAAAGTACAAATCACAACTGCTGGCTAAGACGTGTCGAGACGTAGTGCAACAAGGTGAAAACAAAGGACGATGGAAAGAACGCACAGAACAAGCAAATAACCCAGAATTTTCCTTTTACTGAATGTTTCCCTGATTTTTCCAAAAGACACTAGTGTGAATCAAACTTTTTTATTTTTTCACTATTTTTTTTATTTTTCTCTGAACATGGATAAAAAAAGATGCAACCACAAAAATTGACACCTACAACTGAGGTGGGATCTGGTCTACAGAAATACAGCACGTTCTCTGAAAAGCGTGCGAAAACTTTGACAATTTTTTTCTTTATTTTCCTATTTTTTTGGCAATTTTGATGAAACCAAACAGGGCGAAGCAATCTGTTGTTGAGCGTGGGTAAGAGTTGCAAGATGAACCTGTTTGATGGAAGAATATGTGGAGCTATGGGTAGGCACACAATATGACAGCAAGGATTAGCGATTAACGAGTGCAGATTAGCGATTGTTCAATCCGAATCCAAAGTATAAATCACAGCTGCTGGCTAAGACGTGTCGAGACATAGCGCAACAAGGTGAAAACAAAGGACGATGCAAAGAACGCACAGAACAAGAAAATAACCCAGAATTTTCCTTTTTCCTGAATGTTTCCCTGATTTTTCCAAAAGACACTAATGGGAATCAAACTTTTTTATTTCTTCACTATTTTTTTATGTTTCTCTGAACAAGGATAAAAAAGATGCAACCACAAAAATTGACACCTACAACTGAGGTGGGATCTGGTCTACATAAATACGGCACGTTCTCTGAAAAGCGTGCAAAAACTTTGACAATTTTTTTTCTTTATTTTCCTGAATTTTTTTGGCAATTTTGATGAAACCAAACAGGGCGAAGCAATCTGTGGTTGAGCGTGGGTGACAGTTGCAAGATGAACCTATGCTGATAGAAGAATATGTGGAGCTATGGGTAGGCACATAATATTACAACAAGGATTAGGGATTAACGAGTGCAGATTAGCGATTGTTCAATCCGGATCCAAAGTACAAATCACAGCTGCTGGCTAAGACGTATCGAGACGTAGTGCAACAAGGTGAAAACAAAGGACGATGGAAACAACGCACAGAACAAGAAAATAACCCAGAATTTTCCTTTTACTGAATTTTTCCATGATTTTTCCAAAAGGCACTAGTGGGAATCAAACTTTTTTATTTTTTCACTATTTTTTTTCTCTGAACAAGGATAAAAAAAGATGCATCCACAAAAAATAGCACCTACAACTGAGGTGGGATGTGGTCTACATAAATACAGCACGTTCTCTGAAAAGCGTGCAAAAACTTTGACAATTTTTTTCTTTATTTTCCTGAATTTTTTTGGCAATTTTGATGAAACCAATCAGGGCAAAGCAATTTGTCGTTGAGCGTGGGTAACAGTTGCAAGATGAACCTATGCTGATAGAAGAATATGTGGAGCTATGGGTAGGCACACAATATTACAACAAGGATTAGGGATTAACGAGTGCAGATTAGCGATTGTTCAATCCGGATCCAAAGTACAAATCACAGCTGCTGGCTAAGACGTATCGAGACGTAGTGCAACAAGGTGAAAACAAAGGACGATGAAAAGAACGCACAGAACAAGAAAATAACCTAGAATTTTCCTTTTTCCTGAATTTTTCCCCGATTTTTCCAAAAGGCACTAGTAGGAATCAAAATTTTTTATTTTTCACTATTTTTTTTAATTTTTCTCTGAACAAGGATAAAAAAATATGCAACCATAAAAATTGGCACCTACAACTGAGGTGGCATGTGGTCTATAGAAATACAGCACATTCTCTGAAAAGCGTGCAAAAACTTTGACAATTTTTTTTATTTTTCTGAATTTTTTTGGCAATTTTGATGAATCCAAATAGGGCGAAGCAATCTGTTGTTGAGCGTGGGTAACAGTTGCAAGATGAACCTGTGCTGATTGAAGAATATGTGGAGCTATGGGTAGGCACACAATATGACAGCAAGGATTAGTAATTAACGAGTGCACATTAGCGATTGTTCAATCCGGATCCAAAGTACAAATCACAGCTGCTGGATAAGACGTGTTGAGACGTAGCGCAACAAGGTGAAAACAAAGACGATGGAAAGAACGCACTGAACAAGCAAATAACCTAGAATTTTCCTTTTTCCTGAATTTTTCCCTGATTTTTCCAAAAGCACTAGTAGAATCAAACTTTTTCATTTTGTCACTATTTTTTTAATTTTTCTCTGAACAAGGATAAAAAGATGCAACCACACAAATTGGCACCTACAACTGAGGTGGGATGTGGTCTACAGAAATACAGCACTTTCTCTGAAAAGCGTACAAAAACTTTGACAATTTTTTTCTTTATTTTCCTGAATTTTTTTGGCAATTTTGATGAAACCAAATAGGGCGAAGCAATCTGTTGTTGAGCGTGGGTAATAGTTGCAAGATGAACCTATGCTGATAGAAGAATATGTGGAGCTATGGGTACACACACAATATGACAGCAAGGATTAGCAATTAACGAGTGCAGATTAGCGATTGTTCAATCCGGATCCAAAGTGCAAATCACAGCTGCTGGCTAAGACGTGTCGAGACGTAGCGCAACAAGGTGAATTCAAAGGATGATGGAAACAACGCACAGAACAAGAAAATAACCCAGAATTTTCCTTTTACTGAATTTTTCCATGATTTTTCCAAAAGGCACTAGTGGGAATCAAACTTTTCTATTTTTTCACTATTTTTTTTATTTTTCTCTGAACAAGGATCAAAAAAGATGCATCCACAAAAATAGCACCTACAACTGAGGTGGGATGTGGTCTACATAAATACAGCACGTTCTCTGAAAAGCGTGCAAAAACTTTGACAATTTTTTTCTTTATTTTCCTGAATTTTTTTGGCAATTTTGATGAAACCAAACAGGGCAAAGCAATTTGTCGTTGAGCGTGGGTAATAGTTGCAAGATGAACCTATGCTGATAGAAGAATATGTGGAGCTATGGGTAGGCACACAATATTACAACAAGGATTAGGGATTAACGAGTGCAGATTAGCGATTGTTCAATCCGGATCCAAAGTACAAATCACAGCTGCTGGCTAAGACGTCTCGAGACGTAGTGCAACAAGGTGAAAACAAAGGACGATGGAAAGAACGCACAGAACAAGAAAATAACCTAGAATTTTCCTTTTTCCTAAATTTTTTCCTGATTTTCCCAAAAGGCATCAGTAGGAATCAAACTTTTTTATTTTTTCGCTATTTTTTTAGTTTTTCTCTAAACAAGGATTAAAAAAGATGCTACCACAAAAATTGGCACCTACAACTGAGCTGGGATGTGGTCTACAGAAATACAGCACGTTCTCTAAAAAGCGTGCAAAAACTTTGACAATTTTTTTTCTTTATTTTCCTGATTTTTTTGGCAATTTTGATGAAACCAAACGGGGCGAAGCAATCTGTTGTTGAGCGTGGGTAACAGTTGCAAGATGAACCTATGCTGATAGAAGAATATGTGGAGCTATGTGTAGGCACACAATATGACAACAAGGATTAGCAATTAACGAGTGTAGAATAGCGATTGTTCAATCCAGATCCAAAGTACAAATCACAGCTGCAGGCTAAGACGTGTCGAGACGTAGCGCAACAAGGTGAAATCAAAGGACGATGGAAAGAACGTACAGAACAAGCAAATAACCCGGAATTTTGCTTTTTCCTGAATGTTTCCCTGATTTTTCCAAAAGGCATCAATAGGAATCAAACTTTTTTATTTTTTCACTATTTTTTTTATTTTTCTCTGAACAAGGATAAAAAAAGATGCAACCACAAAAATTGGCACCTACAACTGAGGTGGGATGTGGTCTACAGAAATACAGCACGTTCTCTGAAAAGCGTGCAAAAACTTTGATAATTTTTTTCTTTATTTTCCTGAATTTTGTTGGCAATTTTGATGACACCAAACAGGGCGAAGCAATCTATTGTTGAGCGTGGGTAACAGTTGCAAGATGAACCTATGCTGATAGAAGAATATGTGGAGCTATGGGTAGGCACACAATATGACAGCAAGGATTAGGGATTAACGAGTGCAGATTAGCGATTGTTCAATCCGGATCCAAAGTACAAATCACAACTGCTGGCTAAGACGTGTCGAGACGTAGTGCAACAAGGTGAAAACAAAGGACGATGGAAAGAACGCACAGAACAAGCAAATAACCCAGAATTTTCCTTTTACTGAATGTTTCCCTGATTTTTCCAAAAGACACTAGTGTGAATCAAACTTTTTTATTTTTTCACTATTTTTTTTATTTTTCTCTGAACATGGATAAAAAAAGATGCAACCACAAAAATTGACACCTACAACTGAGGTGGGATCTGGTCTACAGAAATACAGCACGTTCTCTGAAAAGCGTGCGAAAACTTTGACAATTTTTTTTCTTTATTTTCCTATTTTTTTGGCAATTTTGATGAAACCAAACAGGGAGAAGCAATCTGTTGTTGAGCGTGGGTAAGAGTTGCAAGATGAACCTGTTTGATGGAAGAATATGTGGAGCTATGGGTAGGCACACAATATGACAGCAAGGATTAGCGATTAACGAGTGCAGATTAGCGATTGTTCAATCCGAATCCAAAGTATAAATCACAGCTGCTGGCTAAGACGTGTCGAGACATAGCGCAACAAGGTGAAAACAAAGGACGATGCAAAGAACGCACAGAACAAGAAAATAACCCAGAATTTTCCTTTTTCCTGAATGTTTCCCTGATTTTTCCAAAAGACACTAATGGGAATCAAACTTTTTTATTTCTTCACTATTTTTTTATGTTTCTCTGAACAAGGATAAAAAAGATGCAACCACAAAAATTGACACCTACAACTGAGGTGGGATCTGGTCTACATAAATACGGCATGTTCTCTGAAAAGCGTGCAAAAACTTTGTCAATTTTTTTTCTTTATTTTCCTAAATTTTTGGCAATTTTGATGAAACCAAACAGGGCGAAGCAATCTATTGTTGAGCGTGGGTACATTTGCAAGATGAACCTGTGCTGATAGAAGAATATGTGGAGCTATGGGTAGGCACACAATATGACAGTAATGATTAGCGATTAACGAGTGCAGATTAGCGATTGTTCAATCCGAATCCAAAGTACAAATCATAGCTGCTGGCTAAGACGTGTCGAGACATAGCGCAACAATGTGAAAACAAAGAATGATGGAAAGAACGCACGGAACAAGCAAATAACCCGGAATTTTCCTTTTTCCTAAATTTTTTCCTGATTTTTCCAAAAGGCATCAGTAGGAATCAAACTTTTTATTTTTTCACTATTTTTTTAGTTTTTCTCTGAACAAGGATAAAAAAAGATGCTACCACAAAAATTGGCACCTACAACTGAGCTGGGATGTGGTCTACAGAAATACAGCACGTTCTCTAAAAAGCGTGCAAAAACTTTGACAATTTTTTTCTTTATTTTCCTGATTTTTTTGGCAATTTTGATGAAACCAAACGGGGCGAAGCAATCTGTCGTTGAGCGTGGGTAACAGTTGCAAGATGAACCTATGCTGATAGAAGAATATGTGGAGCTATGTGTAGGCACACAATATGACAACAAGGATTAGCAATTAACGAGTGCAGAATAGCGATTGTTCAATCCGGATCCAAAGTACAAATCACAGCTGCTGGCTAAGACGTATCGAGACGTAGTGCAACAAGGTGAAAACAAAGGACGATGGAAACAACGCACAGAACAAGAAAATAACCCAGAATTTTCCTTTTACTGAATTTTTCCATGATTTTTCCAAAAGGCACTAGTGGGAATCAAACTTTTTTATTTTTTCACTATTTTTTTTCTCTGAACAAGGATCAAAAAAGATGCATCCACAAAAAATAGCACCTACAACTGAGGTGGGATGTGGTCTACATAAATACAGCACGTTCTCTGAAAAGCGTGCAAAAACTTTGACAATTTTTTTCTTTATTTTCCTGAATTTTTTTGGCAATTTTGATGAAACCAATCAGGGCAAAGCAATTTGTCGTTGAGCGTGGGTAACAGTTGCAAGATGAACCTATGCTGATAGAAGAATATGTGGAGCTATGGGTAGGCACACAATATTACAACAAGGATTAGGGATTAACGACTGCAGATTAGCGATTGTTCAATCCGGATCCAAAGTACAAATCACAGCTGCTGGCTAAGACGTATCGAGACGTAGTGCAACAAGGTGAAAACAAAGGACGATGAAAAGAACGCACAGAACAAGAAAATAACCTAGAATTTTCCTTTTTCCTGAATTTTTCCCCGATTTTTCCAAAAGGCACTAGTAGGAATCAAAATTTTTTATTTTTCACTATTTTTTTTAATTTTTCTCTGAACAAGGATAAAAAAATATGCAACCATAAAAATTGGCACCTACAACTGAGGTGGCATGTGGTCTATAGAAATACAGCACATTCTCTGAAAAGCGTGCAAAAACTTTGACAATTTTTTTTATTTTTCTGAATTTTTTTGGCAATTTTGATGAATCCAAATAGGGCGAAGCAATCTGTTGTTGAGCGTGGGTAACAGTTGCAAGATGAACCTGTGCTGATTGAAGAATATGTGGAGCTATGGGTAGGCACACAATATGACAGCAAGGATTAGTAATTAACGAGTGCACATTAGCGATTGTTCAATCCGGATCCAAAGTACAAATCACAGCTGCTGGATAAGACGTGTTGAGACGTAGCGCAACAAGGTGAAAACAAAGACGATGGAAAGAACGCACTGAACAAGCAAATAACCTAGAATTTTCCTTTTTCCTGAATTTTTCCCTGATTTTTCCAAAAGCACTAGTAGAAATCAAACTTTTTCATTTTGTCACTATTTTTTTAATTTTTCTCTGAACAAGGATAAAAAAGATGCAACCACACAAATTGGCACCTACAACTGAGGTGGGATGTGGTCTACAGAAATACAGCACTTTCTCTGAAAAGCGTACAAAAACTTTGACAATTTTTTTCTTTATTTTCCTGAATTTTTTTGGCAATTTTGATGAAACCAAACAGGGCGAAGCAATCTGTTGTTGAGCGTGGGTAATAGTTGCAAGATGAACCTATGCTGATAGAAGAATATGTGGAGCTATGGGTACACACACAATATGACAGCAAGGATTAGCAATTAACGAGTGCAGATTAGCGATTGTTCAATCCGGATCCAAAGTGCAAATCACAGCTGCTGGCTAAGACGTGTCGAGACGTAGCGCAACAAGGTGAATTCAAAGGATGATGGAAACAACGCACAGAACAAGAAAATAACCCAGAATTTTCCTTTTACTGAATTTTTCCATGATTTTTCCAAAAGGCACTAGTGGGAATCAAACTTTTCTATTTTTTCACTATTTTTTTTATTTTTCTCTGAACAAGGATCAAAAAAGATGCATCCACAAAAAATAGCACCTACAACTGAGGTGGGATGTGGTCTACATAAATACAGCACGTTCTCTGAAAAGCGTGCAAAAACTTTGACAATTTTTTTCTTTATTTTCCTGAATTTTTTTGGCAATTTTGATGAAACCAAACAGGGCAAAGCAATTTGTCGTTGAGCGTGGGTAATAGTTGCAAGATGAACCTATGCTGATAGAAGAATATGTGGAGCTATGGGTAGGCACACAATATTACAACAAGGATTAGGGATTAACGAGTGCAGATTAGCGATTGTTCAATCCGGATCCAAAGTACAAATCACAGCTGCTGGCTAAGACGTCTCGAGACGTAGTGCAACAAGGTGAAAACAAAGGACGATGGAAAGAACGCACAGAACAAGAAAATAACCTAGAATTTTCCTTTTTCCTAAATTTTTTCCTGATTTTCCCAAAAGGCATCAGTAGGAATCAAACTTTTTTATTTTTTCGCTATTTTTTTAGTTTTTCTCTAAACAAGGATTAAAAAAGATGCTACCACAAAAATTGGCACCTACAACTGAGCTGGGATGTGGTCTACAGAAATACAGCACGTTCTCTAAAAAGCGTGCAAAAACTTTGACAATTTTTTTTCTTTATTTTCCTGATTTTTTTGGCAATTTTGATGAAACCAAACGGGGCGAAGCAATCTGTTGTTGAGCGTGGGTAACAGTTGCAAGATGAACCTATGCTGATAGAAGAATATGTGGAGCTATGTGTAGGCACACAATATGACAACAAGGATTAGCAATTAACGAGTGTAGAATAGCGATTGTTCAATCCAGATCCAAAGTACAAATCACAGCTGCAGGCTAAGACGTGTCGAGACGTAGCACAACAAGGTGAAATCAAAGGACGATGGAAAGAACGTACAGAACAAGCAAATAACCCGGAATTTTGCTTTTTCCTGAATGTTTCCCTGATTTTTCCAAAAGGCATCAATAGGAATCAAACTTTTTTATTTTTTCACTATTTTTTTATTTTTCTCTGAACAAGGATAAAAAAAGATGCAACCACAAAAATTGGCACCTACAACTGAGGTGGGATGTGGTCTACAGAAATACAGCACGTTCTCTGAAAAGCGTGCAAAAACTTTGATAATTTTTTTCTTTATTTTCCTGAATTTTGTTGGCAATTTTGATGACACCAAACAGGGCGAAGCAATCTATTGTTGAGCGTGGGTAACAGTTGCAAGATGAACCTATGCTGATAGAAGAATATGTGGAGCTATGGGTAGGCACACAATATGACAGCAAGGATTAGGGATTAACGAGTGCAGATTAGCGATTGTTCAATCCGGATCCAAAGTACAAATCACAACTGCTGGCTAAGACGTGTCGAGACGTAGTGCAACAAGGTGAAAACAAAGGACGATGGAAAGAACGCACAGAACAAGCAAATAACCCAGAATTTTCCTTTTACTGAATGTTTCCCTGATTTTTCCAAAAGACACTAGTGTGAATCAAACTTTTTTATTTTTTCACTATTTTTTTTATTTTTCTCTGAACATGGATAAAAAAAGATGCAACCACAAAAATTGACACCTACAACTGAGGTGGGATCTGGTCTACAGAAATACAGCACGTTCTCTGAAAAGCGTGCGAAAACTTTGACAATTTTTTTCTTTATTTTCCTATTTTTTTGGCAATTTTGATGAAACCAAACAGGGCGAAGCAATCTGTTGTTGAGCGTGGGTAAGAGTTGCAAGATGAACCTGTTTGATGGAAGAATATGTGGAGCTATGGGTAGGCACACAATATGACAGCAAGGATTAGCGATTAACGAGTGCAGATTAGCGATTGTTCAATCCGAATCCAAAGTATAAATCACAGCTGCTGGCTAAGACGTGTCGAGACATAGCGCAACAAGGTGAAAACAAAGGACGATGCAAAGAACGCACAGAACAAGAAAATAACCCAGAATTTTCCTTTTTCCTGAATGTTTCCCTGATTTTTCCAAAAGACACTAATGGGAATCAAACTTTTTTATTTCTTCACTATTTTTTTATGTTTCTCTGAACAAGGATAAAAAAGATGCAACCACAAAAATTGACACCTACAACTGAGGTGGGATCTGGTCTACATAAATACGGCATGTTCTCTGAAAAGCGTGCAAAAACTTTGTCAATTTTTTTCTTTATTTTCCTAAATTTTTTGGCAATTTTGATGAAACCAAACAGGGCGAAGCAATCTATTGTTGAGCGTGGGTAACATTTGCAAGATGAACCTGTGCTGATAGAAGAATATGTGGAGCTATGGGTAGGCACACAATATGACAGTAATGATTAGCGATTAACGAGTGCAGATTAGCGATTGTTCAATCCGAATCCAAAGTACAAATCATAGCTGCTGGCTAAGACGTGTCGAGACATAGCGCAACAATGTGAAAACAAAGAATGATGGAAAGAACGCACGGAACAAGCAAATAACCCGGAATTTTCCTTTTTCCTAAATTTTTTCCTGATTTTTCCAAAAGCATCAGTAGGAATCAAACTTTTTATTTTTTCACTATTTTTTTAGTTTTTCTCTGAACAAGGATAAAAAAAGATGCTACCACAAAAATTGGCACCTACAACTGAGCTGGGATGTGGTCTACAGAAATACAGCACGTTCTCTAAAAAGCGTGCAAAAACTTTGACAATTTTTTTCTTTATTTTCCTGATTTTTTTGGCAATTTTGATGAAACCAAACGGGGCGAAGCAATCTGTCGTTGAGCGTGGGTAACAGTTGCAAGATGAACCTATGCTGATAGAAGAATATGTGGAGCTATGTGTAGGCACACAATATGACAACAAGGATTAGCAATTAACGAGTGCAGAATAGCGATTGTTCAATCCAGATCCAAAGTACAAATCACAGCTGCAGGCTAAGACGTGTCGAGACGTAGCGCAACAAGGTGAAATCAAGGGACGATTGAAAGAACGTACAGAACAAGCAAATAACCCGGAATTTTCCTTTTTCCCGAATGTTTCCCTGATTTTTCCAAAAGGCATCAGTAGGAATCAAACTTTTTTATTTTTTCACTATTTTTTTTATTTTTCACTGAACAAGGATAAAAAAAGATGCAACCACAAAAATTGGCACCTACAACTGAGGTGGGATGTGGTCTACAGAAATACAGCACGTTCTCTGAAAAGCGTGCAAAAACTTTGACAATTTTTTTCTTTATTTTCCTGAATTTTGTTGGCAATTTTGATGACACCAAACAGGGCGAAGCAATTTGTCGTTGAGCGTGGGTAACAGTTGCAAGATGAACCTATGCTGATAGAAGAATATGTGGAGCTATGGGTATGCACACAATATGACAGCAAGGATTAGGGATTAATGATGCAGATTAGCGATTGTTCAATCCGGATCCAAAGTACAAATCACAGCTGCTGGCTAAGACGTATCGAGACGTAGTGCAACAAGGTGAAAACAAAGGACGATGGAAAGAACGCACAGAACAAGCAAATAACCCAGAATTTTCCTTTTTACTGAATTTTTCCCTGATTTTTCCAAAAGGCACTAGTAGGAATCAAAATTTTTATTTTTCACTATTTATTTAATTTTTCTCTGAA
Source organism: Saccharum spontaneum (assembly GCA_022457205.1). Classification (NCBI taxonomy): domain Eukaryota; kingdom Viridiplantae; phylum Streptophyta; class Magnoliopsida; order Poales; family Poaceae; genus Saccharum; species Saccharum spontaneum. The sequence continues at coordinate 937,788 of CM039591.1, forward strand.
CAAGGATAAAAAAGATGCAACCATAAAAATTGACACCTACAACTGAGGTGGGATCTGGTCTACATAAATACGGCATGTTCTCTGAAAAGCGTGCAAAAACTTTGACAATTTTTTTTCTTTATTTTCCTAAATTTTTTGGCAATTTTGATGAAACCAAACAGGGCGAAGCAATCTGTTGTTGAGCGTGGGTAACAGTTGCAAGATGAACCTGTGCTGATAGAAGAATATGTGGAGCTATGGGTAGGCACACAATATGACAGTAATGATTAGCGATTAACGAGTGCAGATTAGCGATTGTTCAATCCGAATCCAAAGTACAAATCATAGCTGCTGGCTAAGACGTGTCGAGACGTAGCGCAACAAGGTGAAAACAAAGGACGATGGAAAGAACGCACAGAACAAGAAAATAACCCGGAATTTTTCTTTTTCCTAAATTTTTTCCTGATTTTTCCAAAAGGCATCAGTAGGAATCAAACTTTTTTATTTTTTCGCTATTTTTTTAGTTTTTCTCTGAACAAGGATTAAAAAAGATGCTACCACAAAAATTGGCACCTACAACTGAGCTGGGATGTGGTCTACAGAAATACAGCACGTTCTCTAAAAAGCGTGCAAAAACTTTGACAATTTTTTTTCTTTATTTTCCTGATTTTTTTGGCAATTTTGATGAAACCAAACGGGGCGAAGCAATCTGTTGTTGAGCGTGGGTAACAGTTGCAAGATGAACCTATGCTGATAGAAGAATATGTGGAGCTATGTGTAGGCACACAATATGACAACAAGGATTAGCAATTAACGAGTGTAGAATAGCGATTGTTCAATCCAGATCCAAAGTACAAATCACAGCTGCAGGCTAAGACGTGTCGAGACGTAGCGCAACAAGGTGAAATCAAAGGACGATGGAAAGAACGTACAGAACAAGCAAATAACCCGGAATTTTGCTTTTTCCTGAATGTTTCCCTGATTTTTCCAAAAGGCATCAGTAGGAATCAAACTTTTTTATTTTTTCACTATTTTTTTTATTTTTCTCTGAACAAGGATAAAAAAAGATGCAACCACAAAAATTGGCACCTACAACTGAGGTGGGATGTGGTCTACATAAATACAGCACGTTCTCTGAAAAGCGTGCAAAAACTTTGATAATTTTTTTCTTTATTTTCCTGAATTTTGTTGGCAATTTTGATGACACCAAATAGGGCGAAGCAATCTATTGTTGAGCGTGGATAACAGTTGCAAGATGAACCTATGCTGATAGAAGAATATGTGGAGCTATGGGTAGGCACACAATATGACAGCAAGGATTAGGGATTAACGAGTGCAGATTAGCGATTGTTCAATCCGGATCCAAAGTACAAATCACAACTGCTGGCTAAGACGTGTCGAGACGTAGTGCAACAAGGTGAAAACAAAGGACGATGGAAAGAACGCACAGAACAAGCAAATAACCCAGAATTTTCCATTTACTGAATGTTTCCCTGATTTTTCCAAAAGACACTAGTGTGAATCAAACTTTTTTATTTTTTCACTATTTTTTTTATTTTTCTCTGAACATGGATAAAAAAAGATGCAACCACAAAAATTGACACCTACAACTGAGGTGGGATCTGGTCTACAGAAATACAGCACGTTCTCTGAAAAGCGTGCGAAAACTTTGACAATTTTTTTCTTTATTTTCCTATTTTTTTGGCAATTTTGATGAAACCAAACAGGGCGAAGCAATCTGTTGTTGAGCGTGGGTAAGAGTTGCAAGATGAACCTGTTTGATGGAAGAATATGTGGAGCTATGGGTAGGCACACAATATGACAGCAAGGATTAGCGATTAACGAGTGCAGATTAGCGATTGTTCAATCCGAATCCAAAGTATAAATCACAGCTGCAGGCTAAGACGTGTCGAGACATAGCGCAACAAGGTGAAAACAAAGGACGATGGAAAGAACGCACAGAACAAGAAAATAACCCAGAATTTTCCTTTTTCCTGAATGTTTCCCTGATTTTTCCAAAAGACACTAATGGGAATCAAACTTTTTTATTTCTTCACTATTTTTTTTATGTTTCTCTGAACAAGGATAAAAAAGATGCAACCACAAAAATTGACACCTACAACTGAGGTGGGATCTGGTCTACATAAATACGGCACGTTCTCTGAAAAGCGTGCAAAAACTTTGACAATTTTTTTTCTTTATTTTCCTAAATTTTTTGGCAATTTTGATGAAACCAAACAGGGCGAAGCAATCTATTGTTGAGCGTGGGTAACATTTGCAAGATGAACCTGTGCTGATAGAAGAATATGTGGAGCTATGGGTAGGCACACAATATGACAGTAATGATTAGCGATTAACGAGTGCAGATTAGCGATTGTTCAATCCGAATCCAAAGTACAAATCATAGCTGCTGGCTAAGACGTGTCGAGACGTAGCGCAACAAGGTGAAAACAAAGAATGATGGAAAGAACGCACGGAACAAGCAAATAACCCGGAATTTTCCTTTTTCCTAAATTTTTTCCTGATTTTTCCAAAAGGCATCAGTAGGAATCAAACTTTTTTATTTTTTCACTATTTTTTTAGTTTTTCTCTGAACAAGGATAAAAAAAGATGCTACCACAAAAATTGGCACCTACAACTGAGCTGGGATGTGGTCTACAGAAATACAGCACGTTCTCTAAAAAGCGTGCAAAAACTTTGACAATTTTTTTCTTTATTTTCCTGATTTTTTTGGCAATTTTGATGAAACCAAACGGGGCGAAGCAATCTGTCGTTGAGCGTGGGTAACAGTTGCAAGATGAACCTATGCTGATAGAAGAATATGTGGAGCTATGTGTAGGCACACAATATGACAACAAGGATTAGCAATTAACGAGTGCAGAATAGCGATTGTTCAATCCAGATCCAAAGTACAAATCACAGCTGCAGGCTAAGACGTGTCGAGACGTAGCGCAACAAGGTGAAATCAAGGGACGATTGAAAGAACGTACAGAACAAGCAAATAACCCGGAATTTTCCTTTTTCCCGAATGTTTCCCAGATTTTTCCAAAAGGCATCAGTAGTAATCAAACTTTTTTATTTTTTCACTATTTTTTTTATTTTTCACTGAACAAGGATAAAAAAAGATGCAACCACAAAAATTGGCACCTACAACTGAGGTGGGATGTGGTCTACAGAAATACAGCACGTTCTCTGAAAAGCGTGCAAAAACTTTGATAATTTTTTTCTTTATTTTCCTGAATTTTGTTGGCAATTTTGATGACACCAAACAGGGCGAAGCAATCTATTGTTGAGCGTGGATAACAGTTGCAAGATGAACCTATGCTGATAGAAGAATATGTGGAGCTATGGGTAGGCACACAATATGACAGCAAGGATTAGGGATTAACGAGTGCAGATTAGCGATTGTTCAATCCGGATCCAAAGTACAAATCACAACTGCTGGCTAAGACGTGTCGAGACGTAGTGCAACAAGGTGAAAACAAAGGACGATGGAAAGAACGCACAGAACAAGCAAATAACCCAGAATTTTCCATTTACTGAATGTTTCCCTGATTTTTCCAAAAGACACTAGTGTGAATCAAACTTTTTTATTTTTTCACTATTTTTTTTATTTTTCTCTGAACATGGATAAAAAAAGATGCAACCACAAAAATTGACACCTACAACTGAGGTGGGATCTGGTCTACAGAAATACAGCACGTTCTCTGAAAAGCGTGCGAAAACTTTGACAATTTTTTTCTTTATTTTCCTATTTTTTTGGCAATTTTGATGAAACCAAACAGGGCGAAGCAATCTGTTGTTGAGCGTGGGTAAGAGTTGCAAGATGAACCTGTTTGATGGAAGAATATGTGGAGCTATGGGTAGGCACACAATATGACAGCAAGGATTAGCGATTAACGAGTGCAGATTAGCGATTGTTCAATCCGAATCCAAAGTATAAATCACAGCTGCAGGCTAAGACGTGTCGAGACATAGCGCAACAAGGTGAAAACAAAGGACGATGGAAAGAACGCACAGAACAAGAAAATAACCCAGAATTTTCCTTTTTCCTGAATGTTTCCCTGATTTTTCCAAAAGACACTAATGGGAATCAAACTTTTTTATTTCTTCACTATTTTTTTTATGTTTCTCTGAACAAGGATAAAAAAGATGCAACCACAAAAATTGACACCTACAACTGAGGTGGGATCTGGTCTACATAAATACGGCACGTTCTCTGAAAAGCGTGCAAAAACTTTGACAATTTTTTTTCTTTATTTTCCTAAATTTTTTGGCAATTTTGATGAAACCAAACAGGGCGAAGCAATCTGTTGTTGAGCATGGGTAACAGTTGCAAGATGAACCTGTGCTGATAGAAGAATATGTGGAGCTATGTGTAGGCACACAATATGACAACAAGGATTAGCAATTAACGAGTGTAGAATAGCGATTGTCCAATCCAGATCCAAAGTACAAATCACAGCTGCAGGCTAAGACGTGTCGAGACGTAGCGCAACAAGGTGAAATCAAAGGACGATGGAAAGAACGTACAGAACAAGCAAATAACCCGGAATTTTGCTTTTTCCTGAATGTTTCCCTGATTTTTCCAAAAGGCATCAGTAGGAACCAAACTTTTTTATTTTTTCACTATTTTTTTATTTTTCTCTGAACAAGGATAAAAAAAGATGCAACCACAAAAATTGGCACCTACAACTGAGGTGGGATGTGGTCTACAGAAATACAGCACGTTCTCTGAAAAGCGTGCAAAAACTTTGACAATTTTTTTCTTTATTTTCCTGAATTTTGTTGGCAATTTTGATGACACCAAACAGGGCGAAGCAATCTATTGTTGAGCGTGGGTAACAGTTGCAAGATGAACCTATGCTGATAGAAGAATATGTGGAGCTATGGGTAGGCACACAATATGACAGCAAGGATTAGGGATTAACGAGTGCAGATTAGCGATTGTTCAATCCGGATCCAAAGTACAAATCACAACTACTGGCTAAGATGTGTCGAGACGTAGTGCAACAAGGTGAAAACAAAGGACGATGGAAAGAACGCACAGAACAAGCAAATAACCCAGAATTTTCCTTTTACTGAATTTTTCCCTGATTTTTCCAAAAGACACTAGTGTGAATCAAACTTTTTTATTTTTTCACTATTTTTTTTATTTTTCTCTGAACATGGATAAAAAAAGATGCAACCACAAAAATTGACACCTACAACTGAGGTGGGATCTGGTCTATAGAAATACAGCACGTTCTCTGAAAAGCGTGCGAAAACTTTGACAATTTTTTTCTTTATTTTCCTATTTTTTTGGCAATTTTGATGAAACCAAACAGGGCGAAGCAATCTGTTGTTGAGCGTGGGTAAGAGTTGCAAGATGAACCTGTTTGATGGAAGAATATGTGGAGCTATGGGTAGGCACACAATATGACAGCAAGGATTAGCGATTAACGAGTGCAGATTAGCGATTGTTCAATCCGAATCCAAAGTATAAATCACAGCTGCTGGCTAAGACGTGTCGAGACATAGCGCAACAAGGTGAAAACAAAGGACGATGCAAAGAACGCACAGAACAAGAAAATAACCGAGAATTTTCCTTTTTCCTGAATGTTTCCCTGATTTTTCCAAAAGACACTAATGGGAATCAAACTTTTTTATTTCTTCACTATTTTTTTATGTTTCTCTGAACAAGGATAAAAAAGATGCAACCACAAAAATTGACACCTACAACTGAGGTGGGATCTGGTCTACATAAATACGGCACGTTCTCTAAAAAGCGTGCAAAAACTTTGACAATTTTTTTCTTTATTTTCCTAAATTTTTTGGCAATTTTGATGAAACCAAACAGGCCGAAGCAATCTATTGTTGAGCGTGGGTAACATTTGCAAGATGAACCTGTGCTGATAGAAGAATATGTGGAGCTATGGGTAGGCACACAATATGACAGTAATGATTAGCGATTAACGAGTGCAGATTAGCGATTGTTCAATCCGAATCCAAAGTACAAATCATAGCTGCTGGCTAAGACGTGTCGAGACGTAGCGCAACAAGGTGAAAACAAAGAATGATGGAAAGAACGCACGGAACAAGCAAATAACCCGGAATTTTCCTTTTTCCTAAATTTTTTCCTGATTTTTCCAAAAGGCATCAGTAGGAATCAAATTTTTTTATTTTTTCACTATTTTTTTAGTTTTTCTCTGAACAAGGATAAAAAAAGATGCTACCACAAAAATTGGTACCTACAACTGAGCTGGGATGTGGTCTACAGAAATACAGCACGTTCTCTAAAAAGCGTGCAAAAACTTTGACAATTTTTTTCTTTATTTTCCTGATTTTTTTGGCAATTTTGATGAAACCAAACGGGGCGAAGCAATCTGTCGTTGAGCGTGGGTAACAGTTGCAAGATGAACCTATGCTGATAGAAGAATATGTGGAGCTATGTGTAGGCACACAATATGACAACAAGGATTAGCAATTAACGAGTGCAGAATAGCGATTGTTCAATCCAGATCCAAAGTACAAATCACAGCTGCAGGCTAAGACGTGTCGAGACGTAGCGCAACAAGGTGAAATCAAGGGACGATTGAAAGAACGTACAGAACAAGCAAATAACCCGGAATTTTCCTTTTTCCCGAATGTTTCCCTGATTTTTCCAAAAGGCATCAATAGGAATCAAACTTTTTTATTTTTTCACTATTTTTTTTATTTTTCACTGAACAAGGATAAAAAAAGATGCAACCACAAAAATTGGCACCTACAACTGAGGTGGGATGTGGTCTACACAAAAACAGCACGTTCTCTGAAAAGCGTGCAAAAACTTTGACAATTTTTTTCTTTATTTTCCTGAATTTTGTTGGCAATTTTGATGACACCAAACAGGGCGAAGCAATCTATTGTTGAGCGTGGGTAACAGTTGCAAGATGAACCTATGCTGATAGAAGAATATGTGGAGCTATGGGTATGCACACAATATGACAGCAAGGATTAGGGATTAATGAGTGCAGATTAGCGATTGTTCAATCCGGATCCAAAGTACAAATCACAGCTGCTGGCTAAGACGTGTTGAGACGTAGTGCAACAAGGTGAAAACAAAGGACGATGGAAAGAACGCACAGAACAAGCAAATAACCCAGAATTTTCCTTTTACTGAATTTTTGCCTGATTTTTCCAAAAGACACTAGTGTGAATCAAACTTTTTTATTTTTTCACTATTTTTTTATTTTTCTCTGAATATGGATAAAAAAAGATGCAACCACAAAAATTGACACCTACAACTGAGGTGGGATCTGGTCTACAGAAATACAACACGTTCTCTGAAAAGCGTGCGAAAACTTTGACAATTTTTTTCTTTATTTTCCTATTTTTTTGGCAATTTTGATGAAACCAAACAGGGCGAAGCAATCTGTTGTTGAGCGTGGGTAAGAGTTGCAAGATGAACCTGTTTGATGGAAGAATATGTGGAGCTATGGGTAGGCACACAATATGACAGCAAGGATTAGCGATTAACGAGTGCAGATTAGCGATTGTTCAATCCGAATCCAAAGTATAAATCACAGTTGCTGGCTAAGACGTGTCGAGACATAGCGCAACAAGGTGAAAACAAAGGACGATGGAAAGAACGCACAGAACAAGAAAATAACCCAGAATTTTCCTTTTTCCTGAATGTTTCCCGGATTTTTCCAAAAGACACTAATGGGAATCAAACTTTTTTATTTCTTCACTATTTTTTTTATGTTTCTCTGAACAAGGATAAAAAAGATGCAACCACAAAAATTGACACCTACAACTGAGGTGGGATCTGGTCTACATAAATACGGCACGTTCTCTGAAAAGCGTGCAAAAACTTTGACAATTTTTTTTCTTTATTTTCCTAAATTTTTTGGCAATTTTGATGAAACCAAACAGGGCGAAGCAATCTGTTGTTGAGCATGGGTAACAGTTGCAAGATGAACCTGTGCTGATAGAAGAATATGTGGAGCTATGGGTAGGCACACAATATGACAGTAATGATTAGCGATTAACGAGTGCAGATTAGCGATTGTTCAATCCGAATCCAAAGTACAAATCATAGCTGCCGGCTAAGACGTGTCGAGACGTAGCGCAACAAGGTGAAAATAAAGAATGATGGAAAGAACGCACGGAACAAGCAAATAACCTGGAATTTTCCTTTTTCCTAAATTTTTTCCTGATTTTTCCAAAAGGCATCAGTAGGAATCAAACTTTTTTAATTTTTCACTATTTTTTTAGTTTTTCTCTGAACAAGGATAAAAAAAGATGCTACCACAAAAATTGGCACCTACAACTGAGCTGGGATGTGGTCTACAGAAATACAGCACGTTCTCTAAAAAGCGTGCAAAAACTTTGACAATTTTTTTCTTTATTTTAATGATTTTTTTGGCAATTTTGATGAAACCAAATGGGGCGAAGCAATCTATCGTTGAGCGTAGGTAACAGTTGCAAGATGAACCCATGCTGATAGAAGAATATGTGGAGCTATGTGTAGGCACACAATATGACAACAAAGATTAGCAATTAACGAGTGCAGAATAGCGATTGTTCAATCCGGATCCGAAGTACAAATCACAGCTGCTGGCTAAGACGTGTCGAGACGTAGTGCAACAAGGTGAAAACAAAGGACGATGGAAAGAACGCACAGAACAAGCAAATAACCCAGAATTTTCCTTTTACTGAATTTTTCCCTGATTTTTCCAAAAGACACTAGTGTGAATCAAACTTTTTTATTTTTTCACTATTTTTTTTATTTTTCTCTGAACACGGATAAAAAAAGATGCAACCACAAAAATTGACACCTACAACTGAGGTGGGATCTGGTCTACAGAAGTACAGCACGTTCTCTGAAAAGCGTGCGAAAACTTTGACAATTTTTTTCTTTATTTTCCTATTTTTTTGGCAATTTTGATGAAACCAAACAGGGCGAAGCAATCTGTTGTTGAGCGTGGGTAAGAGTTGCAAGATGAACCTGTTTGATGGAAGAATATGTGGAGCTATGGGTAGGCACACAATATGACAGCAAGGATTAGCGATTAACGAGTGCAGATTAGCGATTGTTCAATCCGAATCCAAAGTATAAATCACAGCTGCTGGCTAAGACGTGTCGAGACATAGCGCAACAAGGTGAAAACAAAGGACGATGGAAAGAACGCACAGAACAAGAAAATAACCCAGAATTTTCCTTTTTCCTAAATGTTTCCCTGATTTTTCCAAAAGACACTAATGGGAATCAAACTTTTTTATTTCTTCACTATTTTTTTTATGTTTCTCTGAACAAGGATAAAAAAGATGCAACCACAAAAATTGACACCTACAACTGAGGTGGGATCTGGTCTACATAAATACGGCACGTTCTCTGAAAAGCGTGCAAAAACTTTGACAATTTTTTTTCTTTATTTTCCTAAATTTTTTGGCAATTTTGATGAAACCAAACAGGGCGAAGCAATCTGTTGTTGAGCGTGGGTAACAGTTGCAAGATGAACCTGTGCTGATAGAAGAATATGTGGAGCTATGGGTTGGCACACAATATGACAGTAATGATTAGCGATTAACAAGTGCAGATTAGCGATTGTTCAATCCGAATCCAAAGTACAAATCATAGCTGCTGGCTAAGACGTGTCGAGACGTAGCGCAACAAGGTGAAAACAAAGAATGATGGAAAGAACGCACGGAACAAGCAAATAACCCGGAATTTTTCTTTTTCCTAAATTTTTTCCTGATTTTTCCAAAAGGCATCAGTAGGAATCAAACTTTTTTATTTTTTCACTATTTTTTTAGTTTTTCTCTAAACAAGGATAAAAAAAGATGCTACCACAAAAATTGGCACCTACAACTGCGTTGGGATGTGGTCTACAGAAATACAGCACGTTCTCTAAAAAGCGTGCAAAAACTTTGAGAATTTTTTTCTTTATTTTCCTAATTTTTTTGGCAATTTTGATGAAACCAAACGGGGCGAAGCAATCTGTCGTTGAGCGTGGGTAACAGTTGCAAGATGAACCTATGCTGATAGAAGAATATGTGGAGCTATGTGTAGGCACACAATATGACAACAAGGATTAGCAATTAACGAGTGCAGAATAGCGATTGTTCAATCCAGATCCAAAGTACAAATCACAGCTGCAGGCTAAGACGTGTCGAGACGTAGCGCAACAAGGTGAAATCAAAGGACGATGGAAAGAACGTACAGAACAAGCAAATAACCCGGAATTTTCCTTTTTCCCGAATTTTTCTCTGATTTTTCCAAAAGGCATCAGTAGGAATCAAACTTTTTTATTTTTTCACTATTTTTTTATTTTTCTCTGAACAAGGATAAAAAAAGATGCAACCACAAAAATTGGCACCTACAACTGAGGTGGGATGTGGTCTACAGAAATACAGCACGTTCTCTGAAAAGCGTGCAAAAACTTTGATAATTTTTTTCTTTATTTTCCTGAATTTTTTTAGCAATTTTGATGACAGCAAACAGGGCGAAGCAATCTATTGTTGAGCGTGGGTAACAGTTGCAAGATGAACCTATGCTGATAGAAGAATATGTGGAGCTATGGGTAGGCACACAATTTTCCTTTTTCCTGAATGTTTCCTTGATTTTTCCAAAAGACACTAATGGGAATCAAACTTTTTTATTTCTTCACTATTTTTTTTATGTTTCTCTGAACAAGGATAAAAAAGATGCAACCACAAAAATTGACACCTACAACTGAGGTGGGATCTGGTCTACATAAATACGGCACGTTCTCTGAAAGCGTGCGAAAACTTTGACAATTTTTTTCTTTATTTTCCTATTTTTTTGGCAAATTTGATGAAACCAAACAGGGCGAAGCAATCTGTTGTTGAGCGTGGGTAACAGTTGCAAGATGAACCTATGCTGATAGAAGAATATGTGGAGCTATGGGTAGGCACACAATATGACAGCAGGATTAGGGATTAACGAGTGCAGATTAGCGATTGTTCAATCCGGATCCAAAGTACAAATCACAGCTGCTGGCTAAGACGTGTCGAGACGTAGTACAACAAGGTGAAATCAAAGGACGATGGAAAGAACGTACAGAACAAGCAAATAACCTAGAATTTTCCTTTTACTGAATTTTTCCCTGATTTTTCCAAAAGACACTAGTGGGAATCAAACTTTTTTATTTTTTCACTATTTTTTTATTGTTCTTTGAACAAGGATAAAAAAAGATGCAACCACAAAAATTGGCACCTACAACTGAGGTGGGATGTGGTCTACAGAAATACAGCACGTTCTCTTAAAAGCGTGCAAAAACTTTGACAATTTTTTTTCTTTATTTTCCTATTTTTTTGGCAATTTTGATGAAACCAAATAGGGCGAAACAATCTGTTGTTGAGTGTGGGTAACAGTTGCAAGATGAACCTGTGCTGATAGAAGAATATGTGGAGCTATGGGTAGGCACACAATATGGCAGCAAGGATTAGCGATTAACGAGTGCAGATTAGCGATTGTTCAATCCGAATCCAAAGTATAAATCACCGCTGCTGGCTAAGACGTGTCGAGACATAGCGCAACAAGGTGAAAACAAAGGATGATAGAAAGAACGCACAGAACAAGCAAATAACCCAGAATTTTCCTTTTTCCTAAATTTTTCCCTGATTTTTCCAAAAGGCATCAGTAGGAATCAAACTTTTTTTTATTTTTTCACTATTTTTTTAGTTTTTCTCTGAACAAGGATAAAAAAGATGGAACCACAAAAATTGGCACCTACAACTGAGCTGGGATGTGGTCTACAGAAATACAGCACGTTCTCTGAAAAAGCATGCAAAAACTTTGATAATTTTTTTTCTTTATTTTCCTGAATTTTTTTGGCAATTTTGATGAAACCAAACGGGGCGAAGCAATCTGTCGTTGAGCGTGGGTAACAGTTGCAAGATGAACCTATGCTGATAGAAGAATATGTGGAGCTATGTGTAGGCACACAATATGACAACAAGGATTAGCAATTAACGAGTGCAGAATAGCGATTGTTCAATCCAGATCCAAAGTACAAATCACAGCTGCAGGCTAAGACGTGTCGAGACGTAGCGCAACAAGGTGAAATCAAGGGACGATTGAAAGAACGTACAGAACAAGCAAATAACCCGGAATTTTCCTTTTTCCCGAATGTTTCCCTGATTTTTCCAAAAGGCATCAATAGGAATCAAACTTTTTTATTTTTTCACTATTTTTTTTATTTTTCACTGAACAAGGATAAAAAAAGATGCAACCACAAAAATTGGCACCTACAACTGAGGCACACAATATGACAGCAAGGATTAGCAATTAACGAGTGCAGATTAGCGATTGTTCAATCCGAATCCAAAGTACAAATCATAGCTGCTGGCTAAGATGTGTTGAGACGTAGCGCAACAAGGTGAAAACAAAGGATGATAGAAAGAACGCATGGAACAAGCAAATAACCCATAATTTTTCTTTTTCCTAATTTTTTTAGCAATTTTGATGACAGCAAACAGGGCGAAGCAATCTATTGTTGAGCGTGGGTAACAGTTGCAAGATGAACCTATGCTGATAGAAGAATATGTGGAGCTATGGGTAGGCACACAATTTTCCTTTTTCCTGAATGTTTCCCTGATTTTTCCAAAAGACACTAATGGGAATCAAACTTTTTTATTTCTTCACTATTTTTTTATGTTTCTCTGAACAAGGATAAAAAAGATGCAACCACAAAAATTGACACCTACAACTGTGGTGGGATCTGGTCTACATAAATACGGCACGTTCTCTGAAAGCGTGCGAAAACTTTGACAATTTTTTTCTTTATTTTCCTATTTTTTTGGCAAATTTGATGAAACCAAACAGGGCGAAGCAATCTGTTGTTGAGCGTGGGTAACAGTTGCAAGATGAACCTATGCTGATAGAAGAATATGTGGAGCTATGGGTAGGCACACAATATGACAGCAGGATTAGGGATTAACGAGTGCAGATTAGCGATTGTTCAATCCGGATCCAAAGTACAAATCACAGCTGCTGGCTAAGACGTGTCGAGACGTAGTACAACAAGGTGAAATCAAAGGACGATGGAAAGAACGTACAGAACAAGCAAATAACCTAGAATTTTCCTTTTACTGAATTTTTCCCTGATTTTTCCAAAAGACACTAGTGGGAATCAAACTTTTTTATTTTTTCACTATTTTTTTATTTTTCTCTGAACAAGGATAAAAAAAGATGCAACCACAAAAATTGGCACCTACAACTGAGGTGGGATGTGGTCTACAGAAATACAGCACGTTCTCTTAAAAGCGTGCAAAAACTTTGACAATTTTTTTTCTTTATTTTCCTATTTTTTTGGCAATTTTGATGAAACCAAATAGGGCGAAACAATCTGTTGTTGAGTGTGGGTAACAGTTGCAAGATGAACCTGTGCTGATAGAAGAATATGTGGAGCTATGGGTAGGCACACAATATGGCAGCAAGGATTAGCGATTAACGAGTGCAGATTAGCGATTGTTCAATCCGAATCCAAAGTATAAATCACAGCTGCTGGCTAAGACGTGTCGAGACATAGCGCAACAAGGTGAAAACAAAGGATGATAGAAAGAACGCACAGAACAAGCAAATAACCCAGAATTTTCCTTTTTCCTAAATTTTTCCCTGATTTTTCCAAAAGGCATCAGTAGGAATCAAACTTTTTTTTATTTTTTACCTATTTTTTTAGTTTTTCTCTGAACAAGGATAAAAAAGATGGAACCACAAAAATTGGCACCTACAACTGAGCTGGGATGTGGTCTACAGAAATACAGCACGTTCTCTGAAAAAGCATGCAAAAACTTTGATAATTTTTTTTCTTTATTTTCCTGAATTTTTTTGGCAATTTTGATGAAACCAAACGGGGCGAAGCAATCTGTTGTTGAGCGTGGGTAACAGTTGCAAGATGAACCTATGCTGATAGAAGAATATGTGGAGCTATGGGTAGGCACACAATATGACAGCAAGGATTAGGGATTAACGAGTGCAGATTAGCGATTGTTCAATCCGGATCCAAAGTACAAATCACAGCTGCTGGCTAAGACGTGTCGAGACGTAGTGCAACAAGGTGAAATCAAAGGACGATGGAAAGAACGTACAGAACAAGCAAATAACCTAGAATTTTCCTTTTACTGAATTTTTCCCTGATTTTTCCAAAAGACACTAGTGGGAATCAAACTTTTTTATTTTTTCACTATTTTTTTATTTTTCTCTGAACAAGGATAAAAAAAGATGCAACCACAAAAATTGGCACCTACAACTGAGGTGGGATGTGGTCTACAGAAATACAGCACGTTCTCTGAAAAGCGTGCAAAAACTTTGACAATTTTTTTCTTTATTTTCCTATTTTTTTGGCAATTTTGATGAAACCAAATAGGGCGAAGCAATCTGTTGTTGAGCGTGGGTAACAGTTGCAAGATGAACCTGTGTTGATAGAAGAATATGTGGAGCTATGGGTTGGCACACAATATGACAGCAAGGATTAGCGATTAACGAGTGCAGATTAGCGATTGTTCAATCCGAATCCAAAGTATAAATCACAGCTGCTGGCTAAGATGTGTCGAGACATAGCGCAACAAGGTGAAAACAAAGGATGACAGAAAGAACGCACAGAACAAGCAAATAACCCAGAATTTTCCTTTTTCCTAAATTTTTCCCTGATTTTTCCAAAAGGCATCAGTAGGAATCAAACTTTTTTTATTTTTTCACTATGTTTTTAGTTTTTCTCTGAACAAGGATAAAAAAGATGGAACCACAAAAATTGGCACCTACAACTGAGCTGGGATGTGGTCTACAGAAATACAGCACGTTCTCTGAAAAGCATGCAAAAACTTTGATAATTTTTTTTCTTTATTTTCCTGAATTTTTTTGGCAATTTTGATGAAACCAAACAGGTCGAAGCAATCTGTTGTTGAGCGTGGGTAACAGTTGCAAGATGAACCTATGCTGATAGAAGAATATGTGGAGCTATGGGTAGGCACACAATATGACAGCAGGATTAGGGATTAACGAGTGCAGATTAGCGATTGTTCAATCCGGATCCAAAGTACAAATCACAGCTGCTGGCTAAGATGTGTCGAGACGTAGTGCAACAAGGTGAAAACAAAGGATGATGGAAAGAACGCACAGAACAAGCAAATAACCCAGAATTTTCCTTTTTCCTGAATTTTTTCCTGATTTTTCTAAAAGCACTAGTAGGAATCAAATTTTTTATTTTTTCACTATTGTTTTTATTTTTCTCTGAACAAGGATAAAAAAAGATGCAACCACAAAAATTGGCACCTAGAACTGAGGTGGGATGTGGTCTACAGAAATACAGCACGTTCTCTGAAAGCGTGCGAAAACTTTGACAATTTTTTTCTTTATTTTCCTAAATTTTTTTGGCAATTTTGATGAAACCAAACAGGGCGAAGCAATATGTTGTTGAGTGTGGGTAACAGTTGCAAGATGAACCTATGCTGATAGAAGAATATGTGGAGCTATGGGTAGCCACACAATATGACAGCAAGGATTAGCAATTAACGAGTGCAGATTAGCGATTGTTCAATCTGAATCCAAAGTACAAATCATAGCTGCTGGCTAAGATGTGTTGAGACGTAGCGCAACAAGGTGAAAACAAAGGATGATAGAAAGAACGCACGGAACAAGCAAATAACCCAGAATTTTTCTTTTTCCTAATTTTTTTCCTGATTTTTCCAAAAGGCATCAGTAGGAATCAAACTTTTTTATTTTTTCACTATTTTTTTTATTTTTCTCTGAACAAGGATAAAAAAAGATGCAACCACAAAAATTGGCACCTACAACTGAGCTGGGATGTGGTCTACAGAAATACAGCACGTTCTCTGAAAAGCGTGCAAAAACTTTGACAATTTTTTTTCTTTATTTTCCTGATTTTTTTTGGTAATTTTGAAGACACCAAACAGGGCGAAGCAATCTGTTGTTGAGCGTGGGTAACAGTTGCAAGATGAACCTATGCTGATAGAAGAATATGTGGAGCTATGGGAAGGCACACAATATGACAGCAAGGATTAGGGATTAACGAGTGCAGATTAGCGATTATTCAATCCGGATCCAAAGTACAAATTACAGCTGCCGGCTAAGACGTGTCGAGACGTAGTGCAATAAGGTGAAAACAAAGGACGATGAAAAGAACGCACAGAACAAGCAAATAACCCAGAATTTTCCTTTTACTGAATTTTTCCCTGATTTTTCCAAAAGACACTAGTGGGAATCAAACTTTTTTATTTCTTCACTATTTTTTTATTTTTCTCTAAACAAGGATAAAAAAGATGTAACCACAAAAATTGACACCTACAACTGAGGTGGGATCTGGTCTACAGAAATACAGCACGTTCTCTGAAAAGCGTGCAAAAACTTTGACAATTTTTTTCTTTATTTTCCTAAATTTTTTGGCAATTTTGATGAAACCAAACAGGGCGAAACAATCTGTTGTTGAGCGTGGGTAACAGTTGCAAGATGAACCTGTGCTGATAGAAGAATATGTGGAGCTATGGGTAGGCACACAATATGACAGTAATGATTAGCGATTAACGAGTGCAGATTAGCGATTGTTCAATCCGAATCCAAAGTACAAATCATAGCTGCTGGCTAAGACGTGTCGAGACGTAGCGCAACAAGGTGAAAACAAAGAATGATGGAAAGAACGCACGGAACAAGGAAATAACCCGGAATTTTCCTTTTTCCTAAATTTTTTCCTGATTTTTCCAAAAGGCATCAGTAGAAATCAAACTTTTTTATTTTTTCACTATTTTTTTAGTTTTTCCCTGAACAAGGATAAAAAAAGATGCAACCACAAAATTTGGCACCTACAACTGAGCTGGGATGTGGTCTACAGAAATACAGCACGTTCTCTAAAAAGCGTGCAAAAACTTTGACAATTTTTTTTCTTTATTTTCCTGATTTTTTTGGCAATTTTGATGAAACCAAACGGGGCGAAGCAATCTGTTGTTGAGCGTGGGTAAAAGTTGCAAGATGAACCTGTGCTGATACAAGAATATGTGGAGCTATGGGTAGGCACACAATATGACAACAAGGATTAGCAATTAACGAGTGCAGAATAGCGATTGTTCAATCCAGATCCAAAGTACAAATCACAGCTGCCGGCTAAGACGTGTCGAGACGTAGCGCAACAAGGTGAAAACAAAGGACGATGGAAAGAACGCACAGAACAAGCAAATAACCTCGAATTTTCCTTTTCCCTGAATTTTTCCCTGATTTTCCAAAAGCACTAGTAGAAGACAAACTTTTTTATTTTTTCACTATTTTTTTAATTTTTCTCTAAACAAGGATAAAAAAAGATGCAACCACAAAAATTGGCACCTACAACTCAGGTGGGATGTGGTATACAGAAATACAACACTTTCTCTGAAAAGCGTGCAAAAACTTTGATAATTTTTTTCTTTAATTTCCTGAATTTTTTTGGCAATTTTAATGAAACCAAACAGGGCGAAGCAATCGGTTGTTGAGCGTGGGTAATAGTTGCAAGATGAACCTATGCTGATAGAAGAATATATGGAGCTATGGGTACGCACACAATATGACAGCAAGGATTAGCAATTAACGAGTGCAGATTAGCGATTGTTCAATCCGGATCCAAAGTACAAATCACAGCTGCTGGCTAAGACGTGTCGAGACGTAGCACAACAAGGTGAAAACAAAGAATGATGGAAAGAACGCACGGAACAAGCAAATAACTCGGAATTTTCCTTTTTCTTAATTTTTTTCCTGATTTTTCCAAAAGGCATCAGTAGGAATCAAACTTTTTTATTTTTTTCACTATTTTTTAGTTTTTCTCTGAACAAGGATCAAAAAAGATGCAACCACAAAAATTGGCACCTACAGCTGAGCTAGGATGTGGTCTATAGAATTACAGCACGTTCTCTAAAAAGCGTGCAAAAACTTTGACAATTTTTTTTCTTTATTTTCCTGATTTTTTTGGCAATTTTGATGAAACCAAACAGGGCGAAGCAATCTGTTGTTGAGCGTGGGTAACAGTTGCAAGATGAACCTATGCTGATAGAAGAATATGTGGAGCTATGGGTAGGCACACAATATGACAGCAGGATTAGGGATTAACGAGTGCAGATTAGCGATTGTTCAATCCGGATCCAAAGTACAAATCACAGCTGCCGGCTAAGACGTGTCGAGACGTAGTGCAATAAGGTGAAAACAAAGGACGATGGAAAGAACACACAGAACAAGCAAATAACCCAGAATTTTCCTTTTACTGAATTTTTCCCTGATTTTTCCAAAAGACACTAATGGGAAACAAACTTTTTTATTTCTTCACTATTTTTTTTATTTTTCTCTAAACAAGGATAAAAAAGATGCAACCACAAAAATTGACACCTACAACTGAGGTGGGATCTGGTCTACATAAATACAGCACGTTCTCTGAAAAGCGTGCAAAAACTTTGACAATTTTTTTTCTTTATTTTCCTAAATTTTTTGGCAATTTTGATGAAACCAAACAGGGCGAAGCAATCTGTTGTTGAGCGTGGGTAACAATTGCAAGATGAACCTGTGCTGATAGAAGAATATGTGGAGCTATGGGTAGGCACACAATATGACAGTAATGATTAGCGATTAACGAGTGCAGATTAGCGATTGTTCAATCCGAATCCAAAGTACAAATCATAGCTGCTGGCTAAGATTTGTCGAGACGTAGCGCAACAAGGTGAAAACAAAGAATGATGGAAAGAACGCACGGAACAAGGAAATAACCCGGAATTTTCCTTTTTCCTAAATTTTTTCCTAATTTTTCCAAAAGGCATCAGTAGGAATCAAACTTTTTTATTTTTTCACTATTTTTTTAGTTTTTCCCTGAACAAGGATAAAAAAAGATGCAACCACAAAATTTGGCACCTAAAACTGAGCTGGGATGTGGTCTACAGAAATACAGCACGTTCTCTGAAAAGCGTGCAAAAACTTTGACAATTTTTTTTCTTTATTTTCCTGATTTTTTTGGAAATTTTGATGAAGCCAAACGGGGCGAAGCAATCTGTTGTTGAGCGTGGGTAACAGTTGCAAGATGAACCTATGCCGATACAAGAATATGTGGAGCTATGGGTAGGCACACAATATGACAACAAGGATTAGCAATTAACGAGTGCAGAATAGCGATTGTTCAATCCAGATCCAAAGTACAAATCACAGCTGCTGGCTAAGACGTGTCGAGACGTAGCGCAACAAGGTGAAAACAAAGGACGATGGAAAGAACGCACAGAACAAGCAAATAACCCAGAATTTTCCTTTTTCCTAAATTTTTTCCTGATTTTTCTAAAAGCACTAGTAGGAATCAAATTTTTTATTTTTTTCACTATTGTTTTAATTTTTCTCTGAACAAGGATAAAAAAAGATGCAACCACAAAAATTGGCACCTACAACTGAGGTGGGATGTGGTCTACAGAAATAAAGCACTATCTCTGAAATGCGTGCAAAAACTTTGTCAATTTTTTTCTTTATTT
Organism: Saccharum spontaneum; assembly: GCA_022457205.1. Taxonomy (NCBI): domain Eukaryota; kingdom Viridiplantae; phylum Streptophyta; class Magnoliopsida; order Poales; family Poaceae; genus Saccharum; species Saccharum spontaneum. Next base: position 957,234 of record CM039591.1, read on the forward strand.
TCCTAAATTTTTTTGGCAATTTTGATGAAACCAAACAGGGTGAAGCAATATGTTGTTGAGTGTGGGTAATAGTTGCAAGATGAACCTATGCTGATAGAAGAATATGTGGAGCTACGGGTAGGCACACAATATGACAGCAAGGATTAGCAATTAACGAGTGCAGATTAGCGATTGTTCAATCTGAATCCAAAGTACAAATCATAGCTGCTGGCTAAGACGTGTTGAGACGTAGTGCAACAAGGTGAAAACAAAGAATGATGAAAAGAACGCACGGAACAAGCAAATAACCCGGAATTTTCCTTTTTCCTAATTTTTTTTCCTGATTTTTCCAAAAGGCATCTGTAGGAATCAAACTTTTTTATTTTTTCACTATTTTTTTAGTTTTTCTCTGAACAAGGATCAAAAAAGATGCAACCACAAAAATTGGCACCTACAACTGAGCTGGGATGTGGTCTACAGAAATACAGCACGTTCTCTAAAAAGCGTGCAAAAACTTTGACAATTTTTTTTCTTTATTTTCCTGATTTTTTTGGCAATTTTGATGAAACCAAACAGGGCGAAGCAATCTGTTGTTGAGCGTGGGTAACAGTTGCAAGGTGAACCTGTGCTGATAGAAGAATATGTGGAGCTATGGGAAGGCACACAATATGACAGCAAGGATTAGGGATTAACGAGTGCAGATTAGCGATTGTTCAATCCGGATCCAAAGTACAAATCACAGCTGCCGGCTAAGACGTGTCGAGACATAGTGCAATAAGGTGAAAACAAAGGACGATGGAAAGAACACACAGAACAAGCAAATAACCCAGAATTTTCCTTTTACTGAATTTTTCCCTGATTTTTCCAAAAGACACTAATGGGAAACAAACTTTCTTATTTCTTCACTATTTTTTTTTATTTTTCTCTAAACAAGGATAAAAAAGATGCAACCACAAAAATTGACACCTACAACTGAGGTGGGATCTGGTCTACATAAATACAGCACGTTCTCTGAAAAGCGTGCAAAAACTTTGACAATTTTTTTCTTTATTTTCCTAAATTTTTTGGCAATTTTGATGAAACCAAACAGGGCGAAGCAATCTGTTGTTGAGCGTGGGTAACAGTTGCAAGATGAACCTGTGCTGATAGAAGAATATGTGGAGCTATGGGTAGGCACACAATATGACAGTAATGATTAGCGATTAACGAGTGCAGATTAGCGATTGTTCAATCCGAATCCAAAGTACAAATCATAGCTGCTGGCTAAGACGTGTCGAGACGTAGCGCAACAAGGTGAAAACAAAGAATGATGGAAAGAACGCACGGAACAAGGAAATAACCCGGAATTTTCCTTTTTCCTAAATTTTTTCCTGATTTTTCCAAAAGGCATCAGTAGAAATCAAACTTTTTTATTTTTTCACTATTTTTTTAGTTTTTCCCTGAACAAGGATAAAAAAAGATGCAACCACAAAATTTGGCACCTACAACTGAGCTGGGATGTGGTCTACAGAAATACAGCACGTTCTCTAAAAAGCGTGCAAAAACTTTGACAATTTTTTTTCTTTATTTTCCTGATTTTTTTGGCAATTTTGATGAAACCAAACGGGGCGAAGCAATCTGTTGTTGAGCGTGGGTAACAGTTGCAAGATGAACCTGTGCTGATACAAGAATATGTGGAGCTATGGGTAGGCACACAATATGACAACAAGGATTAGCAATTAACGAGTGCAGAATAGCGATTGTTCAATCCAGATCCAAAGTACAAATCACAGTTGCCGGCTAAGACGTGTCGAGACGTAGCGCAACAAGGTGAAAACAAAGGACGATGGAAAGAACGCACAGAACAAGCAAATAACCTCGAATTTTCCTTTTCCCTGAATTTTTCCCTGATTTTCCAAAAGCACTAGTAGAAGACAAACTTTTTTATTTTTTCACTATTTTTTTAATTTTTCTCTAAACAAGGATAAAAAAAAGATGCAACCACAAAAATTGGCACCTACAACTCAGGTGGGATGTGGTATACAGAAATACAACACTTTCTCTGAAAAGCGTGCAAAAACTTTGATAATTTTTTTCTTTAATTTCCTGAATTTTTTTGGCAATTTTAATGAAACCAAACAGGGCGAAGCAATCGGTTGTTGAGCGTGGGTAATAGTTGCAAGATGAACCTATGCTGATAGAAGAATATATGGAGCTATGGGTACGCACACAATATGACAGCAAGGATTAGCAATTAACGAGTGCAGATTAGCGATTGTTCAATCCGGATCCAAAGTACAAATCACAGCTGCTGGCTAAGACGTGTCGAGACGTAGCGCAACAAGGTGAAAACAAAGAATGATGGAAAGAACGCACGGAACAAGCAAATAACTCGGAATTTTCCTTTTTCTTAATTTTTTTCCTGATTTTTCCAAAAGGCATCAGTAGGAATCAAACTTTTTTATTTTTTTCACTATTTTTTAGTTTTTCTCTGAACAAGGATCAAAAAAGATGCAACCACAAAAATTGGCACCTACAGCTGAGCTAGGATGTGGTCTATAGAAATACAGCACGTTCTCTAAAAAGCGTGCAAAAACTTTGACAATTTTTTTTCTTTATTTTCCTGATTTTTTTGGCAATTTTGATGAAACCAAACAGGGCGAAGCAATGTGTTGTTGAGCGTGGGTAACAGTTGCAAGATGAACCTGTGCTGATAGAAGAATATATAGAGCTATGGGTAGGCACACAATATGACAGCAAGGATTAGGGATTAACGAGTGCAGATTAGCGATTGTTCAATCCAGATCCAAAGTAAAAATCACAGCTGCTGGCTAAGATGTGTCGAGACGTAGCGCAACAAGGTGAAATCAAAGGACGATGGAAAGAACGCACAGAACAAGGAAATAACCCAGAATTTTCCTTTTACTGAATGTTTTTCTGATTTTTCCAAAAGACACTAATGGGAATCAAACTTTTTTATTTCTTCACTATTTTTTTTATTTTTCTCTGAACAAGGATAAAAAAGATGCAACCACAAAAATTGACACCTACAAGTGAGTGGGATGTGGTCTACAGAAATACAGCACGTTCTCTAAAAAGCGTGCGAAAACTTTGACAATTTTTTTCTTTATTTTCCTATTTTTTGGCAATTTTGATGACACCAAACAGGGCGAAGCAATCTGTTGTTGAGCGTGGGTAACAGTTGCAAGATGAACCTGTGTGATAGAAGAATATGTGGATCTATGGGTAGGCACACAATATGACAGTAATGATTAGCGATTAACGAGTGCAGATTAGCGATTGTTCAATCCGAATCCAAAGTACAAATCATAGCTGCTGGCTAAGACGTGTCGAGACGTAGCGCAACAACGTGAAAACAAAGAATGATGGAAAGAACGCACGGAACAAGCAAATAACCTGGAATTTTCCTTTTTCCTAAATTTTTTCCTGATTTTTCCAAAAGGCATCAGTAGAAATCAAACTTTTTTATTTTTTCACTATTTTTTTAGTTTTTCTCTGAACAAGGATCAAAAAAGATGCAACCACAAAAATTGGCACCTACAACTGAGTTGGGATGTGGTCTACAGAAATACAGCACGTTCTCTAAAAAGCGTGTAAAAACTTTGACAATTTTTTTTCTTTATTTTCCTAATTTTTTTGGCAATTTTGATGAAACCAAACAGGGCGAAGCAATGTGTTGTTGAGTGTGGGTAACAGTTGCAAGATGAACCTGTGCTGATAGAAGAATATATAGAGCTATGGGTAGGCACACAATATGACAGCAAGGATTAGGGATTAACGAGTGCAGATTAGCGATTGTTCAATCCAGATCCAAAGTAAAAATCACAGCTGCTGGCTAAGACGTGTCGAGACGTAGTGCAACAAGGTGAAAACAAAGGACGATGGAAAGAACGCATAGAACAAGCAAATAACCCAGAATTTTCCTTTTACTGAATTTTTTCCTGATTTTTCCAAAAGACACTAATGGGAATCAAACTTTTTTATTTCTTCACTATTTTTTTATTTTTCTCTGAACAAGGATAAAAAAGATGCAACCACAAAAATTGACACCTACAACTAAGGTGGGATCTGGTCTACATAAATACAGCACGTTCTCTGAAAAGCATGCAAATACTTTGATAATTTTTTTTCTTTATTTTCCTGAATTTTTTTTCCAATTTTGATGAAACCAAACAGGTCGAAGCAATCTGTTGTTGAGCGTGGGTAACAGTTGAGAGATGAACCTATGCTGATAGAAGAATATGTGGAGCTATGGGTAGGCACACAATATGACAGCAAGGATTAGGGATTAACGAGTGCAGATTAGCGATTGTTCAATCCGGATCCAAAGTACAAATCACAGCTGCTGGCTAAGACGTGTCGAGACGTAGTGCAACAAGGTGAAAACAAAGGATGATGGAAAGAACGCACAGAACAAGCAAATAACCCGGAATTTTCCTTTTTCCTAATTTTTTTTCTGATTTTTCCTAAAGGCATCTGTAGGAATCAAACTTTTTATTTTTTCACTATTTTTTTATTTTTCTCTGAACAACGATCAAAAAAGATGCAACCACAAAAATTGGCACCTACAACTGAGGTGGGATCTGGTCTACAGAAATACAGCACGTTCTCTAAAAAGCGTGCAAAAACTTTGATAATTTTTTTTCTTTATTTTCCTGATTTTTTTGGCAATTTTGATGAAACCAAACAGGGCGAAGCAATCTGTTGTTGAGCGTGGATAACAGTTGCAAGATGAACCTGTGCTGATAGAAGAATATGTGGAGCTATGGGTAGGCACACAATACGATAGTAATGATTAGCGATTAACGAGTGCAGATTAGCGATTGTTCAATCCGAATCCAAAGTACAAATCATAGCTGCTGGCTAAGACGTGTCGAGACGTAGCGCAACAAGGTGAAAACAAAGGATGATGGAAAGAACGCACAGAACAAGCAAATAACCCGGAATTTTCCTTTTTCCTAATTTTTTTTTCTGATTTTTCCAAAAGGCATCTGTAGGAATCAAACTTTTTTATTTTTTCACTATTTTTTTATTTTTCTCTGAACAACGATCAAAAAAGATGCAACCACAAAAATTGGCATCTACAACTGAGCTGGGATGTGGTCTACAGAAATACAGCACGTTCTCTAAAAAGCGTGCAAAAACTTTGATAATTTTTTTTCTTTATTTTCCTGATTTTTTTTAGCAATTTTGATGAAACCAAACGGGGCGAAGCAATCTGTTGTTGAGCGTGGGTAACAGTTGCAAGATGAACCTGTGCTGATAGAAGAATATGTGGAGCTATGGGTAGGCACACAATATGACAGCAAGGATTAGCGATTAACGAGTGCAGATTAGCGATTGTTCAATCCGAATCCAAAGTACAAATCACAGCTGCTGGCTAAGACGTGTCGAGACGTAGCACAAGAAGGTAAAAACAAAGGACGATGGAAAGAACGCACGGAACAAGCAAATAACCCAGAAATTTCCTTTTTCCTAAATTTTTCCCTGATTTTTCCAAAAGGCTTAAGTAGGAATCAAAATTTTTTATTTTTTCACTATTTTTTTTTTATTTTTCTCTGAACAAGGATAAAAAAAGATGCAACCACAAAAATTGGCACCTACAACTGAGCTGGGATGTGGTCTACAGAAATACAGCACGTTCTCTGAAAAGTGAGCAAAAACTTTGACAATTTTTTTTCTTTATTTTCCTGAATTTTTTTGGCAATTTTGATGAATCCAAACAGGACGAAGCAATCTGTTGTTGAGCGTGGGTAACAGTTGCAAGATGAACCTGTGCTGATAGAAGAATATGTGGAGCTATGGGGAGGCACACAATAAGACAGTAAGGATTAGCAATTAACGAGTGCAGATTAGCGATTGTTCAATCCGGATCCAAAGTACAAATCACAGCTGCTGGCTAAGACGTGTCGAGACGTAGCGTAACAAGGTGAAAACAAAGGACGATGGAAAGAACGCACAGAACAAGCAAATAACCCAGAATTTTCCTTTTTCCTGAATTTTTCCCTGATTTTTCAAAAGGCATCAGTAGGAATCAAACTTTTTTTTTCACTATTTTTTTATTTTTCTCTGAACAACGATCAAAAAAGATGCAACCACAAAAATTGGCACCTACAACTGAGGTGGGATCTGGTCTACAGAAATACAGCACGTTCTCTAAAAAGCGTGCAAAAACTTTGATAATTTTTTTTCTTTATTTTCCTGATTTTTTTAGCAATTTTGATGAAACCAAACGGGGCGAAGCAATCTGTTGTTGAGCGTGGGTAACAGTTGCAAGATGAACCTATGCTGATAGAAGAATATGTGGAGCTATGGGTAGGCACACAATATGACAACAAGGATTAGCAATTAACGAGTGCAGATTAGCGATTGTTCAATCCAGATCCAAAGTACAAATCACAGTTGGTTGCTAAGACGTGTCGAGACGTAGCGCAACAAGGTGAAAACAAGGATAAAAAAAGATGCAACCACAAAAATTGGCACCTACAACTCAGGTGGGATGAGGTCTACAGAAATACAGCACTTTCTCTGAAAAGCGTGCAAAAACTTTGACAATTTTTTTGCTTTATTTTCCTGAATTTTTTTGGCAATTTTGATGAAACCAAACAGGGCGAAGCAATCTGTTGTTGAGCATGGGTAATAGTTGCAAGATGAACCTGTGCTGATAGAAGAATATATGGAGCTATGGGTAGGCACACAATATGACAGCAAGGATTAGCGATTAACGAGTGCAGATTAGCGATTGTTCAATCTGAATCCAAAGTATAAATCACAGCTGCTGGCTAAGACGTGTCGAGACGTAGCGCAACAAGGTGAAAACAAAGAATGATGGACAGAACGCACGGAACAAGCAAATAACCCGAAATTTTCCTTTTTCCTAATTTTTTTCCTGATTTTTCCAAAAGGCATCGGTAGGAATCAAACTTTTTTATTTTTTCACTATTTTTTTAGTTTTTCTCAGAACAAGGATAAAAAAAGATGCAACCACAAAAATTGGCACCTACAACTGAGCTGGGATGTGGTCTACAGAAATACAGCACGTTCTCTAAAAAGCGTGCAAAAACTTTGATAATTTTTTTCTTTATTTTCCTGTTTTTTTGGCAATTTTGATGAAACCAAACAGGGCGATGCAATATGTTGTTGAGCGTGGTTAACAGTTGCAAGATGAACCTGTGCTAATAGAAGAATATGTGGAGCTATGGGTGGCACACAATATGACAGCAAGGATTAGCGATTAACGAGTGCAGATTAGCGATTGTTCAATCTGAATCCAAAGTACAAATCACAGCTGCTGGCTAAGACGTGCCGAGACGTGCCGATGGAAAGAACCACGGAACAAGCAAATAACCCAGAATTTTCCTTTTTCCTAAATTTTTCCCTGATTTTTCCAAAGGGCTTAAGTAGGAATCAAACTTTTTAATTTTTTCACTATTTTTTTATTTTTCTCTGAACAAGGATCAAAAAAGACGCAACCACAAAAATTGGCACCTACAACTGAGGTGGGATGTTATCTACAGAAATACAACACGTTCTCTGAAAAGCGTACAAAAACTCTGACAATTTTTTTCTTTATTTTCTTAAATTTTTTTGGCAATTTTGATGAAACCAAACAGGGCAAAGCAATCTGTTGTTGAGCATGCGTAATAGTTGCAAGATGAACCTATGCTGATAGATGAATATGTGGAGCTATGGGTAGGCACACAATATTACAACCAGGATTAGGGATTAACGAGTGCAGATTAGCGATTGTTCAATACGGATCCAAAGTACAAATCACAGCTGCTGGCTAAGACGTGTCGAGACATAGTGCAACAAGGTGAAAACAAAGGACAATGGAAAGAATGCACAAAACAAGCAAATAACCCAAAATTTTTAATTTACTGAATTTTTCCCTGATTTTTCCAAAAGGCACTAGTAGGAATCAAACTTTTTTGTTTTTTCACTATTTTTTTATTTTTCTCTGAACAAGGATAAAAAAAGATGCAACCACAAAAATTGACACCTACAACTGAGGTGGGATCTGGTCTACAGAAATACAGCACGTTCTTTGAAAAGCGTGCAAAAATTTTGATAATTTTTTCTTTATTTTCCTTAATTTTTTGGCAATTTTGATGAAACCAAGCGGGGCGAAGCAATCTATTATTGAGCGTGGGTAACAGTTGCAAGATGAACCTGTGCTGATAGAAGAATATGTGGAGCTATGGGTAGGCACACAATATGACAGCAAGGATTAGCAATTAACGAGTGCAGATTAGCGATTGTTCAATCCAGATCTAAAGTACAAATCACAGCTGCTGGCTAAGACGTGTCGAGACGTAGCGCAACAAGGTGAAAACAAAGGACGATGGAAAGAATGCACAGAACAAGCAAATAACCTGAAATTTTCCTTTTTCCTGAATTTTTCCCCGATTTTTCCAAAAGGCACTAGTAGGAATCAAACTTTTTTATTTTTCACTATTTTTTTAGTTTTTCTCTGAGAAAGAATTAAAAAAGATGCAACCACAAAAATTGGCGCCTACAACTGAGGTGGGATGTGGTCTACAGAAATACAGCACATTCTCTAAAAAGCGTTCAAAAAAGTTTGACAATTTTTTTTTATTTTTTTGAATTTTTTTTGGCAATTTTGATGAATCCAATTAGGGCGAACCAATCTGTTGTTGAGCGTGGGTAATAGTTGCAAGATGAACCTGTGCTGAAAGAAGAATATGTGGAGCTATGGGTAGGCACACAATATGACAGCAAGGATTGGTAATTAACGAGTGCAGATTAGCGATTGTTCAATTCAGATCCAAAATACAATTCACAGCTACTGGCTAAGACGTGCCGAGACGTAGCGCAACAAGGTAAAAACAAAGGACGATGGAAAGAACGCACGGAACAAGCAAATAAACCGGAATTTTTCTTTTTCCTAAATGTTTTCCTGATTTTTCCAAAAGCACTAGTAGGAATCAATTTTTTTATTTTTTTCACTATTGTTTTAATTTTTCTGTGAACAAGGATAAAAAAAGATGCAACCACAAAAATTGGCACCTACAACTGAGGTGGGATGTGGTCTACAGAAATAAAGCACTTTCTCTGAAAAGCGTGCAAAAACTTTGACAATTTTTTTTCTTTATGTTCCTGAATTTTTTTTGGCAATTTTGATGAAACCAAACAGGGCGAAGCAATATGTTGTTGAGCGTGGGTAATAGTTGCAAGATGAACCTATGCTGATAGAAGAATATGTGGAGCTATGGGTACGCACACAATATGACAGCAAGGATTAGCAATTAACGATTGTAGATTAGCGATTGTTCAATCCGGATGCAAAGTACAAATCACAGCTGCTGGCTAAGACGTGTCGAGACGTAGCGCAACAAGGTGAAATCAAAGGACGATGGAAAGAACGTACAGAACAAGCAAATAACCCGGAATTTTCCTTTTTCCTGAATTTTTCCCTGATTTTTCCAAAAGGCATCAGTAGGAATCAAACTTTTTTATTTTTTCACTATTTTTTTTATTTTTCTCCGAACAAGGATAAAAAAAGATGCAACCACAAAAATTGGCACCTACAACTGAGGTGGGATGTGGTCTATAGAAATACAGCACGTTCTCTGAAAAGCGTGCAAAAACTTTGATAATTTTTTTTCTTTATTTTCCTGAATTTTTTTGGCAATTTTGATGACACCAAACAGGGCGAAGCAATCTATTGTTGAGAGTGGGTAACAGTTGCAAGATGAACCTATGCTGATAGAAGAATATGTGGAGCTATGGGTAGGCACACAATATGACAGCAAGGATTAGGGATTAACGAGTGCAGATTAGCGATTGTTCAATCCGGATCCAAAGTACAAATCACAGCTGCTGGCTAAGACGTGTCGAGACGTAGCGCAACAAGGTGAAATCAAAGGACGATGGAAAGAACGTACAAAACAAGCAAATAACCCGGAATTTTCCTTTTTCATGAATTTTTCCCTGATTTTTCCAAAAGGCATCAGTAGGAATCAAACTTTTTTATTTTTTCACTATTTTTTTATTTTTCTCTGAACAAGGATAAAAAAGATGCAACCACAAAAATTGGCACCTACAACTGAGGTGGGATGTGGTCTACAGAAATACAGCACGTTCTCTGAAAAGCGTGCAAAAACTTTGACAATTTTTTTTCTTTATTTTCCTGAATTTTTTTGGCAATTTTGATGACACAAAACAGGGCGAAGCAATCTATTGTTGAGCGTGGGTAACAGTTGCAAGATGAACCTATGCTGATAGAAGAATATGTGGAGCTATGGGTAGGCACACAATATGACAGCAAGGATTAGGGATTAACGAGTGCAGATTAGCGATTGTTCAATCTGGATCCAAAGAACAAATCACAGCTGCTGGCTAAGACGTGTCGAGACGTAGTGCAACAAGGTGAAATCAAAGGACGATGGAAAGAACGTACAGAACAAGCAAATAACCCGGAATTTTCCTTTTTCCTGAATTTTTTCCTGATTTTTCCAAAAGGCATCAGTAGGAATCAAACTTTTTTATTTTTTCACTATTTTTTTTATTTTTCTCCGAACAAGGATAAAAAAAGATGCAACCACAAAAATTGGCACCTACAACTGAGGTGGGATGTGGTCTATAGAAATACAGCACGTTCTCTAAAAAGCGTGCAAAAACTTTGATAATTTTTTTACTTTATTTTCCTGAATTTTTTTGGCAATTTTGATGACACCAAACAGGGCGAAGCAATCTATTGTTGAGAGTGGGTAACAGTTGCAAGATGAACCTATGCTGATAGAAGAATATGTGGAGCTATGGGTAGGCACACAATATGACAGCAAGGATTAGGGATTAACGAGTGCAGATTAGCGATTGTTCAATCCGGATCCAAAGTACAAATCACAGCTGCTGGCTAAGACGTGTCGAGACGTAGCGCAACAAGGTGAAATCAAAGGACGATGGAAAGAACGTACAGAACAAGCAAATAACCCGGAATTTTCCTTTTTCCTGAATTTTTCCCTGATTTTTCCAAAAGGCATCAGTAGGAATCAAACTTTTTTATTTTTCCACTATTTTTTTTATTTTTCTCCGAACAAGGATAAAAAAAGATGCAACCACAAAAATTGGCACCTACAACTGAGGTGGGATGTGGTCTATAGAAATACAGCACGTTCTTTGAAAAGCGTGCAAAAACTTTGATAATTTTTTTTCTTTATTTTCCTGAATTTTTTTGGCAATTTTGATGACACCAAACAGGGCGAAGCAATCTATTGTTGAGAGTGGGTAACAGTTGCAAGATGAACCTATGCTGATAGAAGAATATGTGGAGCTATGGGTAGGCACACAATATGACAGCAAGGATTAGGGATTAACGAGTGCAGATTAGCGATTGTTCAATCCGGATCCAAAGTACAAATCACAGCTGCTGGCTAAGACGTGTCGAGACGTAGCGCAACAAGGTGAAATCAAAGGACGATGGAAAGAACGTACAAAACAAGCAAATAACCCGGAATTTTCCTTTTTCATGAATTTTTCCCTGATTTTTCCAAAAGGCATCAGTAGGAATCAAACTTTTTTATTTTTTCACTATTTTTTTATTTTTCTCTGAACAAGGATAAAAAAGATGCAACCACAAAAATTGGCACCTACAACTGAGGTGGGATGTGGTCTACAGAAATACAGCACGTTCTCTGAAAAGCGTGCAAAAACTTTGACAATTTCTTTTCTTTATTTTCCTGAATTTTTTTGGCAATTTTGATGACACAAAACAGGGCGAAGCAATCTATTGTTGAGAGTGGGTAACAGTTGCAAGATGAACCTATGCTGATAGAAGAATATGTGGAGCTATGGGTAGGCACACAATATGACAGCAAGGATTAGGGATTAACGAGTGCAGATTAGCGATTGTTCAATCCGAATCCAAAGTACAAATCACAGCTGCTGGCTAAGACGTGTCGAGACGTAGCGCAACAAGGTGAAATCAAAGGACGATGGAAAGAACGCACAGAACAAGCAAATGACTCGGAATTTTCCTTTTTCCTGAATTTTTCCCTGATTTTTCCAAAAGGCATCAGTAGGAATCAAACTTTTTTATTTTTTCACTATTTTTTTATTTTCCTCTGAACAAGGATAAAAAAAGATGCAACCAAAAAATTGGCACCTACAACTGAGGTGGGATGTGGTCTATAGAAACACAGCACGTTCTCTGAAAAGCGTGTAAAAACTTTGACAATTTTTTTTCTTTATTTTCCTGAATTTTTTTGGCAATTTTGATGACACAAAACAGGGCGAAGCAATCTATTGTTGAGCGTGGGTAACAGTTGCAAGATGAACCTATGCTGATAGAAGAATATGTGGAGCTATGGGTAGGCACACAATATGACAGCAAGGATTAGGGATTAACGAGTGCAGATTAGCAATTGTTCAATCCGTATCCAAAGTACAAATCACAGCTACTGGCTAAGACGTGTCGAGACGTAGTGCAACAAGGTGAAAACAAAGGACGATGGAAAGAACGCGCAGAACAAGCAAGTAACCCAGAATTTTTCTTTTACTGAATTTTTCCCTGATTTTTCCAAAAGACACTAGTGGGAATCAAACTTTTTTATTTTTTCACTATTTTTTTTATTTTTCTCTAAACAAGGATAAAAAAGATGCAACCACAAAAATTGACACCTACAACTGAGGCGGGATCTGGTCTACAGAAATACAGCCCGTTTTCTGAAAAGCGTGCGAAAACTTTGATAATTTTTTTTCTTTATTTTCCTATTTTTTTGGCAATTTTGATGAAACCAAACAGGGCGAAGCAATCTGTTGTTGAGCCTGGGTAACAGTTGCAAGATGAACCTGTGTGATAGAAGAATATGTGGAGCTATTGTTAGGCACACAATATGACAGCTAGGATTAGCGATTAATGAGTGCAGATTAGCGATTGTTCAATCCGAATCCAAAGTATAAATCACAGCTGCTGGCTAAGACGTGTCGAGACATAGCGCAACAAGGTGAAAACAAAGGACGATGGAAAGAACACACAGAACAAGCAAATAACCCAGAATTTTCCTTTTACTGAATTTTTCCTTGATTTTTCCAAAAGACACAAGTGGGAATCAAACTTTTTTATTTTTTCACTATTTTTTTTATTTTTCTCTAAATAAGGATAAAAAATGATGCAACCACAAAAATTGACACCTACAACTGAGGTGGGATCTGGTCCACAGAAATACAGCACGTTCTCTGAAAAGCGTGCGAAAACTTTGACAATTTTTTTCTTTATTTTCCTATTTTTTTGGCAATTTTGATGAAACCAAACAGGGCTAAGCAATCTGTTGTTGAGCGTGGGTAACAGTTGCAAGATGAACCTGAGCTGATAGAAGAATATGTGGAGCTATGGGTAGGCACACAATATGACAGCAAGGATTAGCGATTAACGAGTGCAGATTAGCGATTGTTCAATCCGAATCCAAAGTATAAATCACAGCTGCTGGCTAAGACGTGTCGAGACATAGCGCAACATGGTGAAAACAAAGGATGATAGAAAGAACGCACAGAACAAGCAAATAACCCAGAATTTTCCTTTTTCCTGAATTTTTTCCTGATTTTTCCAAAAGCACTAGTAGGAATCAAACTTTTTTATTTTTTCACCATTTTTTTATTTTTCTCTGAACAAGGATAAAAAAAGATGCAACCACAAAAATTGGCACCTACAACTGAGGTGGGATGTGGTCTACAGAAATACAGCACGTTCTCTGAAAAGCGTGCAAAAACTTTGACAATTTTTTTTCTTTATTTTCCTGAATTTTTTTGGCAATTTTGATGACACAAAACAGGGCGAAGCAATCTATTGTTGAGAGTGGGTAACAGTTGCAAGATGAACCTATGCTGATAGAAGAATATGTGGAGCTATGGGTAGGCACATAATATGACAGCAAGGATTAGGGATTAACGAGTGCAGATTAGCGATTGTTCAATCCGAATCCAAAGTACAAATCACAGCTGCTGGCTAAGACGTGTCGAGACGTAGCGCAACAAGGTGAAATCAAAGGACGATGGAAAGAACGTACAGAACAAGCAAATAACTCGGAATTTTCCTTTTTCCTGAATTTTTCCCTGATTTTTCCAAAAGGCATCAGTAGGAATCAAACTTTTTTATTTTTTCACTATTTTTTTTATTTTCCTCTGAACAAGGATAAAAAAAGATGCAACCAAAAAATTGGCACCTACAACTGAGGTGGGATGTGGTCTATAGAAACACAGCACGTTCTCTGAAAAGCGTGTAAAAACTTTGACAATTTTTTTTCTTTATTTTCCTGAATTTTTTTGGCAATTTTGATGACACAAAACAGGGCGAAGCAATCTATTGTTGAGCGTGGGTAACAGTTGCAAGATGAACCTATGCTGATAGAAGAATATGTGGAGCTATGGGTAGGCACACAATATGACAGCAAGGATTAGGGATTAACGAGTGCAGATTAGCAATTGTTCAATCCGTATCCAAAGTACAAATCACAGCTACTGGCTAAGACGTGTCGAGACGTAGTGCAACAAGGTGAAAACAAAGGACGATGGAAAGAACGCACAGAACAAGCAAGTAACCCAGAATTTTTCTTTTACTGAATTTTTCTCTGATTTTTCCAAAAGACACTAGTGGGAATCAAACTTTTTTATTTTTTCACTATTTTTTTTATTTTTCTCTAAACAAGGATAAAAAAGATGCAACCACAAAAATTGACACCTACAACTGAGGCGGGATCTGGTCTACAGAAATACAGCCCGTTTTCTGAAAAGCGTGCGAAAACTTTGATAATTTTTTTTCTTTATTTTCCTATTTTTTTGGCAATTTTGATGAAACCAAACAGGGCGAAGCAATCTGTTGTTGAGCGTGGGTAACAGTTGCAAGATGAACCTGTGTGATAGAAGAATATGTGGAGCTATTGTTAGGCACACAATATGACAGCTAGGATTAGCGATTAATGAGTGCAGATTAGCGATTGTTCAATCCGAATCCAAAGTATAAATCACAGCTGCTGGCTAAGACGTGTCGAGACATAGCGCAACAAGGTGAAAACAAAGGACGATGGAAAGAACACACAGAACAAGCAAATAACCCAGAATTTTCCTTTTACTGAATTTTTCCTTGATTTTTCCAAAAGACACAAGTGGGAATCAAACTTTTTTATTTTTTCACTATTTTTTTATTTTTCTCTAAATAAGGATAAAAAATGATGCAACCACAAAAATTGACACCTACAACTGAGGTGGGATCTGGTCCACAGAAATACAGCACATTCTCTGAAAAGCGTGCGAAAACTTTGACAATTTTTTTCTTTATTTTCCTATTTTTTTGGCAATTTTGATGAAACCAAACAGGGCTAAGCAATCTGTTGTTGAGCGTGGGTAACAGTTGCAAGATGAACCTGTGCTGATAGAAGAATATGTGGAGCTATGGGTAGGCACACAATATGACAGCAAGGATTAGCGATTAACGAGTGCAGATTAGCGATTGTTCAATCCGAATCCAAAGTATAAATCACAGCTGCTGGCTAAGACGTGTCGAGACATAGCGCAACATGGTGAAAACAAAGGATGATAGAAAGAACGCACAGAACAAGCAAATAACCCAGAATTTTCCTTTTTCCTGAATTTTTTCTTGATTTTTCCAAAAGCACTAGTAGGAATCAAACTTTTTTATTTTTTCACTATTTTTTTATTTTTCTCTGAACAAGGATATAAAAAGATGCAACCACAAAAATTGGCACCTACAACTGAGGTGGGATGTGGTCTACAGAAATACAGCACGTTCTCTGAAAAGCGTGCAAAAACTTTCACAATTTTTTTTCTTTATTTTCCTGAATTTTAATGGCAATTTTGATGACACCAAACAGGGCGAAGCAATCTATTGTTGAGAGTGGGTAACAGTTGCAAGATAAACCTGTACTAATAGAAGAATATGTGGAGCTATGGGTAGGCACACAATATGACAGCAAGGATTTGGGATTAACGAGTGCAGATTAGCAATTGTTCAATCCGTATCCAAAGTACAAATCACAGCTACTGGCTAAGACGTGTCGAGACGTAGTGCAACAAGGTGAAAACAGAGGACGATGGAAAGAACGCACAGAACAAGCAAGCAACCCAGAATTTTTCTTTTACTGAATTTTTCCCTGATTTTTCCAAAAGACACTAGTGGGAATCAAACTTTTTTATTTTTTCACTATTTTTTTTATTTTTCTCTAAACAAGGATAAAAAAGATGCAACCACAAAAATTGACACCTACAACTGAGGCGGGATCTGGTCTACAGAAATACAGCACGTTCTCTGAAAAGCGTGCGAAAACTTTGATAATTTTTTTTCTTTATTTTCCTATTTTTTTGGCAATTTTGATGAAACCAAACAGGGCGAAGCAATCTGTTGTTGAGCGTGGGTAACAGTTGCAAGATGAACCTGTGTGATAGAAGAATATGTGGAGCTATTGTTAGGCACACAATATGACAGCTAGGATTAGCGATTAATGAGTGCAGATTAGCGATTGTTCAATCCGAATCCAAAGTATAAATCACAGCTGCTGGCTAAGACGTGTCGAGACATAGCGCAACAAGGTGAAAACAAAGGACGATGGAAAGAACACACAGAACAAGCAAATAACCCAGAATTTTCCTTTTACTGAATTTTTCCTTGATTTTTCCAAAAGACACAAGTGGGAATCAAACTTTTTTATTTTTTCACTATTTTTTTTATTTTTCTCTAAATAAGGATAAAAAATGATGCAACCACAAAAATTGACACCTACAACTGAGGTGGGATCTGGTCCACAGAAATACAGCACGTTCTCTGAAAAGCGTGCGAAAACTTTGACAATTTTTTTCTTTATTTTCCTATTTTTTTGGCAATTTTGATGAAACCAAACAGGGCTAAGCAATCTGTTGTTGAGCGTGGGTAACAGTTGCAAGATGAACCTGTGCTGATAGAAGAATATGTGGAGCTATGGGTAGGCACACAATATGACAGCAAGGATTAGCGATTAACGAGTGCAGATTAGCGATTGTTCAATCCGAATCCAAAGTATAAATCACAGCTGCTGGCTAAGACGTGTCGAGACATAGCGCAACATGGTGAAAACAAAGGATGATAGAAAGAACGCACAGAACAAGCAAATAACCCAGAATTTTCCTTTTTCCTGAATTTTTTCTTGATTTTTCCAAAAGCACTAGTAGGAATCAAACTTTTTTATTTTTTCACTATTTTTTTATTTTTCTCTGAACAAGGATATAAAAAGATGCAACCACAAAAATTGGCACCTACAACTGAGGTGGGATGTGGTCTACAGAAATACAGCACGTTCTCTGAAAAGCGTGCAAAAACTTTCACAATTTTTTTTCTTTATTTTCCTGAATTTTAATGGCAATTTTGATGACACCAAACAGGGCGAAGCAATCTATTGTTGAGAGTGGGTAACAGTTGCAAGATAAACCTGTACTAATAGAAGAATATGTGGAGCTATGGGTAGGCACACAATATGACAGCAAGGATTTGGGATTAACGAGTGCAGATTAGCAATTGTTCAATCCGTATCCAAAGTACAAATCACAGCTACTGGCTAAGACGTGTCGAGACGTAGTGCAACAAGGTGAAAACAGAGGACGATGGAAAGAACGCACAGAACAAGCAAGCAACCCAGAATTTTTCTTTTACTGAATTTTTCCCTGATTTTTCCAAAAGACACTAGTGGGAATCAAACTTTTTTATTTTTTCACTATTTTTTTTATTTTTCTCTAAACAAGGATAAAAAAGATGCAACCACAAAAATTGACACCTACAACTGAGGCGGGATCTGGTCTACAGAAATACAGCACGTTCTCTGAAAAGCGTGCGAAAACTTTGACAATTTTTTTCTTTATTTTCCTATTTTTTTGGCAATTTTGATGAAACCAAACAGGGCGAAGCAATCTGTTGTTGAGCGTGGGTAACAGTTGCAAGATGAACCTGTGCTGATAGAAGAATATGTGGAGCTATGGGTAGGCACACAATATGACAGCAAGGATTAGCGATTAACGAGTGCAGATTAGCGATTGTTCAATCCGAATCCAAAGTATAAATCACAGCTGCTGGCTAAGACGTGTCGAGACATAGCGCAACATGGTGAAAACAAAGGATGATAGAAAGAACGCACAGAACAAGCAAATAACCCAGAATTTTCCTTTTTCCTGAATTTTTTCCTGATTTTTCCAAAAGCACTAGTAGGAATCAAACTTTTTTATTTTTTCACTATTTTTTTATTTTTCTCTGAACAAGGATAAAAAAAGATGCAACCACAAAAATTGGCACCTACAACTGAGGTGGGATGTGGTCTACAGAAATACAGCACGTTCTTTGAAAAGCGTGCAAAAACTTTCACAATTTTTTTTCTTTATTTTCCTGAATTTTAATGGCAATTTTGATGACACCAAACAGGGCGAAGCAATCTATTGTTGAGAGTGGGTAACAGTTGCAAGATGAACCTATGCTGATAGAAGAATATGTGGAGCTATGGGTAGGCACACAATATGACAGCAAGGATTAGGGATTAACGAGTGCAGATTAGCGATTGTTCAATCCGAATCCAAAGTACAAATCACAGCTGCTGGCTAAGACGTGTCGAGACGTAGCGCAACAAGGTGAAATCAAAGGACGATGGAAAGAACGTACAGAACAAGCAAATAACTCGAAATTTTCCTTTTTCCTGAATTTTTCCCTGATTTTTCCAAAAGGCATCAGTAGGAATCAAACTTTTTTATTTTTTCACTATTTTTTTTATTTTCCTCTGAACAAGGATAAAAAAAGATGCAACCAAAAAATTGGCACCTACAACTGAGGTGGGATGTGGTCTATAGAAACACAGCACGTTCTCTGAAAAGCGTGTAAAAACTTTGACAATTTTTTTTCTTTATTTTCCTGAATTTTTTTGGCAATTTTGATGACACAAAACAGGGCGAAGCAATCTATTGTTGAGCGTGGGTAACAGTTGCAAGATGAACCTATGCTGATAGAAGAATATGTGGAGCTATGGGTAGGCACACAATATGACAGCAAGGATTAGGGATTAACGAGTGCAGATTAGCAATTGTTCAATCCGTATCCAAAGTACAAATCACAGCTACTGGCTAAGACGTGTCGAGACGTAGTGCAACAAGGTGAAAACAAAGGACGATGGAAAGAACGCACAGAACAAGCAAGTAACCCAGAATTTTTCTTTTACTGAATTTTTCCCTGATTTTTCCAAAAGACACTAGTGGGAATCAAACTTTTTTATTTTTTCACTATTTTTTTTATTTTTCTCTAAACAAGGATAAAAAAGATGCAACCACAAAAATTGACACCTACAACTGAGGCCGGATCTGGTCTACAGAAATACAGCCCGTTTTCTGAAAAGCGTGCGAAAACTTTGATAATTTTTTTTCTTTATTTTCCTATTTTTTTGGCAATTTTGATGAAACCAAACAGGGCGAAGCAATCTGTTGTTGAGCGTGGGTAACAGTTGCAAGATGAACCTGTGTGATAGAAGAATATGTGGAGCTATTGTTAGGCACACAATATGACAGCTAGGATTAGCGATTAATGAGTGCAGATTAGCGATTGTTCAATCCGAATCCAAAGTATAAATCACAGCTGCTGGCTAAGACGTGTCGAGACATAGCGCAACAAGGTGAAAACAAAGGACGATGGAAAGAACACACAGAACAAGCAAATAACCCAGAATTTTCCTTTTACTGAATTTTTCCTTGATTTTTCCAAAAGACACAAGTGGGAATCAAACTTTTTTATTTTTTCACTATTTTTTTTATTTTTCTCTAAATAAGGATAAAAAATGATGCAACCACAAAAATTGACACCTACAACTGAGGTGGGATCTGGTCCACAGAAATACAGCACGTTCTCTGAAAAGCGTGCGAAAACTTTGACAATTTTTTTCTTTATTTTCCTATTTTTTTGGCAATTTTGATGAAACCAAACAGGGCTAAGCAATCTGTTGTTGAGCGTGGGTAACAGTTGCAAGATGAACCTGTGCTGATAGAAGAATATGTGGAGCTATGGGTAGGCACACAATATGACAGCAAGGATTAGCGATTAACGAGTGCAGATTAGCGATTGTTCAATCCGAATCCAAAGTATAAATCACAGCTGCTGGCTAAGACGTGTCGAGACATAGCGCAACATGGTGAAAACAAAGGATGATAGAAAGAACGCACAGAACAAGCAAATAACCCAGAATTTTCCTTTTTCCTGAATTTTTTCTTGATTTTTCCAAAAGCACTAGTAGGAAAAATTTTTTTTATTTTTTCACTATTTTTTTATTTTTCTCTGAACAAGGATATAAAAAGATGCAACCACAAAAATTGGCACCTACAACTGAGGTGGGATGTGGTCTACAGAAATACAGCACGTTCTCTGAAAAGCGTGCAAAAACTTTCACAATTTTTTTTCTTTATTTTCCTGAATTTTAATGGCAATTTTGATGACACCAAACAGGGCGAAGCAATCTATTGTTGAGAGTGGGTAACAGTTGCAAGATAAACCTGTACTAATAGAAGAATATGTGGAGCTATGGGTAGGCACACAATATGACAGCAAGGATTTGGGATTAACGAGTGCAGATTAGCAATTGTTCAATCCGTATCCAAAGTACAAATCACAGCTACTGGCTAAGACGTGTCGAGACGTAGTGCAACAAGGTGAAAACAGAGGACGATGGAAAGAACGCACAGAACAAGCAAGCAACCCAGAATTTTTCTTTTACTGAATTTTTCCCTGATTTTTCCAAAAGACACTAGTGGGAATCAAACTTTTTTATTTTTTCACTATTTTTTTTATTTTTCTCTAAACAAGGATAAAAAAGATGCAACCACAAAAATTGACACCTACAACTGAGGCGGGATCTGGTCTACAGAAATACAGCACGTTCTCTGAAAAGCGTGCGAAAACTTTGACAATTTTTTTCTTTATTTTCCTATTTTTTTGGCAATTTTGATGAAACCAAACAGGGCGAAGCAATCTGTTGTTGAGCGTGGGTAACAGTTGCAAGATGAACCTGTGCTGATAGAAGAATATGTGGAGCTATGGGTAGGCACACAATATGACAGCAAGGATTAGCGATTAACGAGTGCAGATTAGCGATTGTTCAATCCGAATCCAAAGTATAAATCACAGCTGCTGGCTAAGACGTGTCGAGACATAGCGCAACATGGTGAAAACAAAGGATGATAGAAAGAACGCACAGAACAAGCAAATAACCCAGAATTTTCCTTTTTCCTGAATTTTTTCCTGATTTTTCCAAAAGCACTAGTAGGAATCAAACTTTTTTATTTTTTCACTATTTTTTTTATTTTTCTCTGAACAAGGATAAAAAAAGATGCAACCACAAAAATTGGCACCTACAACTGAGGTGGGATGTGGTCTACAGAAATACAGCACGTTCTTTGAAAAGCGTGCAAAAACTTTCACAATTTTTTTTCTTTATTTTCCTGAATTTTAATGGCAATTTTGATGACACCAAACAGGGCGAAGCAATCTATTGTTGAGAGTGGGTAACAGTTGCAAGATGAACCTATGCTGATAGAAGAATATGTGGAGCTATGGGTAGGCACACAATATGACAGCAAGGATTAGCGATTAACGAGTGCAGATTAGCGATTGTTCAATCCGAATCCAAAGTATAAATCACAGCTGCTGGCTAAGACGTGTCGAGACATAGCGCAACATGGTGAAAACAAAGGATGATAGAAAGAACGCACAGAACAAGCAAATAACCCAGAATTTTCCTTTTTCCTGAATTTTTTCCTGATTTTTCCAAAAGCACTAGTAGGAATCAAACTTTTTTATTTTTTCACTATTTTTTTTATTTTTCTCTGAACAAGGATAAAAAAAGATGCAACCACAAAAATTGGCACCTACAACTGAGGTGGGATGTGGTCTACAGAAATACAGCACGTTCTTTGAAAAGCGTGCAAAAACTTTCACAATTTTTTTTCTTTATTTTCCTGAATTTTAATGGCAATTTTGATGACACCAAACAGGGCGAAGCAATCTATTGTTGAGAGTGGGTAACAGTTGCAAGATGAACCTATGCTGATAGAAGAATATGTGGAGCTATGGGTAGGCACACAATATGACAGCAAGGATTAGGGATTAACGAGTGCAGATTAGCGATTGTTCAATCCGAATCCAAAGTACAAATCACAGCTGCTGGCTAAGACGTGTCGAGACGTAGCGCAACAAGGTGAAATCAAAGGACGATGGAAAGAACGTACAGAACAAGCAAATAACTCGGAATTTTCCTTTTTCCTGAATTTTTCCCTGATTTTTCCAAAAGGCATCAGTAGGAATCAAAGTTTTTTATTTTTTCACTATTTTTTTTATTTTCCTCTGAACAAGGATAAAAAAAGATGCAACCAAAAAATTGGCACCTACAACTGAGGTGGGATGTGGTCTATAGAAACACAGCACGTTCTCTGAAAAGCGTGTAAAAACTTTGACAATTTTTTTTCTTTATTTTCCTGAATTTTTTTGGCAATTTTGATGACACAAAACAGGGCGAAGCAATCTATTGTTGAGCGTGGGTAACAGTTGCAAGATGAACCTATGCTGATAGAAGAATATGTGGAGCTATGGGTAGGCACACAATATGACAGCAAGGATTAGGGATTAACGAGTGCAGATTAGCAATTGTTCAATCCGTATCCAAAGTACAAATCACAGCTACTGGCTAAGACGTGTCGAGACGTAGTGCAACAAGGTGAAAACAAAGGACGATGGAAAGAACGCACAGAACAAGCAAGTAACCCAGAATTTTTCTTTTACTGAATTTTTCCCTGATTTTTCCAAAAGACACTAGTGGGAATCAAACTTTTTTATTTTTTCACTATTTTTTTTATTTTTCTCTAAACAAGGATAAAAAAGATGCAACCACAAAAATTGACACCTACAACTGAGGCCGGATCTGGTCTACAGAAATACAGCCCGTTTTCTGAAAAGCGTGCGAAAACTTTGATAATTTTTTTTCTTTATTTTCCTATTTTTTTGGCAATTTTGATGAAACCAAACAGGGCGAAGCAATCTGTTGTTGAGCGTGGGTAACAGTTGCAAGATGAACCTGTGTGATAGAAGAATATGTGGAGCTATTGTTAGGCACACAATATGACAGCTAGGATTAGCGATTAATGAGTGCAGATTAGCGATTGTTCAATCCGAATCCAAAGTATAAATCACAGCTGCTGGCTAAGACGTGTCGAGACATAGCGCAACATGGTGAAAACAAAGGATGATAGAAAGAACGCACAGAACAAGCAAATAACCCAGAATTTTCCTTTTTCCTGAATTTTTTCTTGATTTTTCCAAAAGCACTAGTAGGAAAAATTTTTTTTATTTTTTCACTATTTTTTTATTTTTCTCTGAACAAGGATATAAAAAGATGCAACCACAAAAATTGGCACCTACAACTGAGGTGGGATGTGGTCTACAGAAATACAGCACGTTCTCTGAAAAGCGTGCAAAAACTTTCACAATTTTTTTTCTTTATTTTCCTGAATTTTAATGGCAATTTTGATGACACCAAACAGGGCGAAGCAATCTATTGTTGAGAGTGGGTAACAGTTGCAAGATAAACCTGTACTAATAGAAGAATATGTGGAGCTATGGGTAGGCACACAATATGACAGCAAGGATTTGGGATTAACGAGTGCAGATTAGCAATTGTTCAATCCGTATCCAAAGTACAAATCACAGCTACTGGCTAAGACGTGTCGAGACGTAGTGCAACAAGGTGAAAACAGAGGACGATGGAAAGAACGCACAGAACAAGCAAGCAACCCAGAATTTTTCTTTTACTGAATTTTTCCCTGATTTTTCCAAAAGACACTAGTGGGAATCAAACTTTTTTATTTTTTCACTATTTTTTTTATTTTTCTCTAAACAAGGATAAAAAAGATGCAACCACAAAAATTGACACCTACAACTGAGGCGGGATCTGGTCTACAGAAATACAGCACGTTCTCTGAAAAGCGTGCGAAAACTTTGACAATTTTTTTCTTTATTTTCCTATTTTTTTGGCAATTTTGATGAAACCAAACAGGGCGAAGCAATCTGTTGTTGAGCGTGGGTAACAGTTGCAAGATGAACCTGTGCTGATAGAAGAATATGTGGAGCTATGGGTAGGCACACAATATGACAGCAAGGATTAGCGATTAACGAGTGCAGATTAGCGATTGTTCAATCCGAATCCAAAGTATAAATCACAGCTGCTGGCTAAGACGTGTCGAGACATAGCGCAACATGGTGAAAACAAAGGATGATAGAAAGAACGCACAGAACAAGCAAATAACCCAGAATTTTCCTTTTTCCTGAATTTTTTCCTGATTTTTCCAAAAGCACTAGTAGGAATCAAACTTTTTTATTTTTTCACTATTTTTTTTATTTTTCTCTGAACAAGGATAAAAAAAGATGCAACCACAAAAATTGGCACCTACAACTGAGGTGGGATGTGGTCTACAGAAATACAGCACGTTCTTTGAAAAGCGTGCAAAAACTTTCACAATTTTTTTTCTTTATTTTCCTGAATTTTAATGGCAATTTTGATGACACCAAACAGGGCGAAGCAATCTATTGTTGAGAGTGGGTAACAGTTGCAAGATGAACCTATGCTGATAGAAGAATATGTGGAGCTATGGGTAGGCACACAATATGACAGCAAGGATTAGGGATTAACGAGTGCAGATTAGCGATTGTTCAATCCGAATCCAAAGTACAAATCACAGCTGCTGGCTAAGACGTGTCGAGACGTAGCGCAACAAGGTGAAATCAAAGGACGATGGAAAGAACGTACAGAACAAGCAAATAACTCGGAATTTTCCTTTTTCCTGAATTTTTCCCTGATTTTTCCAAAAGGCATCAGTAGGAATCAAAGTTTTTTATTTTTTCACTATTTTTTTTATTTTCCTCTGAACAAGGATAAAAAAAGATGCAACCAAAAAATTGGCACCTACAACTGAGGTGGGATGTGGTCTATAGAAACACAGCACGTTCTCTGAAAAGCGTGTAAAAACTTTGACAATTTTTTTTCTTTATTTTCCTGAATTTTTTTGGCAATTTTGATGACACAAAACAGGGCGAAGCAATCTATTGTTGAGCGTGGGTAACAGTTGCAAGATGAACCTATGCTGATAGAAGAATATGTGGAGCTATGGGTAGGCACACAATATGACAGCAAGGATTAGGGATTAACGAGTGCAGATTAGCAATTGTTCAATCCGTATCCAAAGTACAAATCACAGCTACTGGCTAAGACGTGTCGAGACGTAGTGCAACAAGGTGAAAACAAAGGACGATGGAAAGAACGCACAGAACAAGCAAGTAACCCAGAATTTTTCTTTTACTGAATTTTTCCCTGATTTTTCCAAAAGACACTAGTGGGAATCAAACTTTTTTATTTTTTCACTATTTTTTTTATTTTTCTCTAAACAAGGATAAAAAAGATGCAACCACAAAAATTGACACCTACAACTGAGGCCGGATCTGGTCTACAGAAATACAGCCCGTTTTCTGAAAAGCGTGCGAAAACTTTGATAATTTTTTTTCTTTATTTTCCTATTTTTTTGGCAATTTTGATGAAACCAAACAGGGCGAAGCAATCTGTTGTTGAGCGTGGGTAACAGTTGCAAGATGAACCTGTGTGATAGAAGAATATGTGGAGCTATTGTTAGGCACACAATATGACAGCTAGGATTAGCGATTAATGAGTGCAGATTAGCGATTGTTCAATCCGAATCCAAAGTATAAATCACAGCTGCTGGCTAAGACGTGTCGAGACATAGCGCAACAAGGTGAAAACAAAGGACGATGGAAAGAACACACAGAACAAGCAAATAACCCAGAATTTTCCTTTTACTGAATTTTTCCTTGATTTTTCCAAAAGACACAAGTGGGAATCAAACTTTTTTATTTTTTCACTATTTTTTTTATTTTTCTCTAAATTAGGATAAAAAATGATGCAACCACAAAAATTGACACCTACAACTGAGGTGGGATCTGGTCCACAGAAATACAGCACGTTCTCTGAAAAGCGTGCGAAAACTTTGACAATTTTTTTCTTTATTTTCCTATTTTTTTGGCAATTTTGATGAAACCAAACAGGGCTAAGCAATCTGTTGTTGAGCGTGGGTAACAGTTGCAAGATGAACCTGTGCTGATAGAAGAATATGTGGAGCTATGGGTAGGCACACAATATGACAGCAAGGATTAGCGATTAACGAGTGCAGATTAGCGATTGTTCAATCCGAATCCAAAGTATAAATCACAGCTGCTGGCTAAGACGTGTCGAGACATAGCGCAACATGGTGAAAACAAAGGATGATAGAAAGAACGCACAGAACAAGCAAATAACCCAGAATTTTCCTTTTTCCTGAATTTTTTCCTGATTTTTCCAAAAGCACTAGTAGGAATCAAACTTTTTTATTTTTTCACTATTTTTTTATTTTTCTCTGAACAAGGATAAAAAAAGATGCAACCACAAAAATTGGCACCTACAACTGAGGTGGGATGTGGTCTACAGAAATACAGCACGTTCTCTGAAAAGCGTGCAAAAACTTTCACAATTTTTTTTCTTTATTTTCCTGAATTTTAATGGCAATTTTGATGACACCAAACAGGGCGAAGCAATCTATTGTTGAGAGTGGGTAACAGTTGCAAGATGAACCTGTACTAATAGAAGAATATGTGGAGCTATGGGTAGGCACACAATATGACAGCAAGGATTTGGGATTAACGAGTGCAGATTAGCAATTGTTCAATCCGTATCCAAAGTACAAATCACAGCTACTGGCTAAGACGTGTCGAGACGTAGTGCAACAAGGTGAAAACAGAGGACGATGGAAAGAACGCACAGAACAAGCAAGCAACCCAGAATTTTTCTTTTACTGAATTTTTCCCTGATTTTTCCAAAAGACACTAGTGGGAATCAAACTTTTTTATTTTTTCACTATTTTTTATATTTTTCTCTAAACAAGGATAAAAAAGATGCAACCACAAAAATTGACACCTACAACTGAGGCGGGATCTGGTCTACAGAAATACAGCACGTTCTCTGAAAAGCGTGCGAAAACTTTGACAATTTTTTTCTTTATTTTCCTATTTTTTTGGCAATTTTGATGAAACCAAACAGGGCGAAGCAATCTGTTGTTGAGCGTGGGTAACAGTTGCAAGATGAACCTGTGCTGATAGAAGAATATGTGGAGCTATGGGTAGGCACACAATATGACAGCAAGGATTAGCGATTAACGAGTGCAGATTAGCGATTGTTCAATCCGAATCCAAAGTATAAATCACAGCTGCTGGCTAAGACGTGTCGAGACATAGCGCAACATGGTGAAAACAAAGGATGATAGAAAGAACGCACAGAACAAGCAAATAACCCAGAATTTTCCTTTTTCCTGAATTTTTTCCTGATTTTTCCAAAAGCACTAGTAGGAATCAAACTTTTTTATTTTTTCACTATTTTTTTATTTTTCTCTGAACAAGGATAAAAAAAGATGCAACCACAAAAATTGGCACCTACAACTGAGGTGGGATGTGGTCTACAGAAATACAGCACGTTCTTTGAAAAGCGTGCAAAAACTTTCACAATTTTTTTTCTTTATTTTCCTGAATTTTAATGGCAATTTTGATGACACCAAACAGGGCGAAGCAATCTATTGTTGAGAGTGGGTAACAGTTGCAAGATGAACCTGTACTAATAGAAGAATATGTGGAGCTATGGGTAGGCACACAATATGACAGCAAGGATTTAGGATTAACGAGTGCAGATTAGCAATTGTTCAATCCGTATCCAAAGTACAAATCACAGCTACTGGCTAAGACGTGTCGAGACGTAGTGCAACAAGGTGAAAACAGAGGACGATGGAAAGAACGCACAGAACAAGCAAGCAACCCAGAATTTTTCTTTTACTGAATTTTTCCCTGATTTTTCCAAAAGACACTAGTGGGAATCAAACTTTTTTATTTTTTCACTCTTTTTTTTATTTTTCTCTAAACAAGGATAAAAAAGATGCAACCACAAAAATTGACACCTACAACTGAGGCGGGATCTGGTCTACAGAAATACAGCACGTTTTCTGAAAAGCGTGCGAAAACTTTGATAATTTTTTTCTTTATTTTCCTATTTTTTTGGCAATTTTGATGAAACCAAACAGGGCGAAGCAATCTGTTGTTGAGCGTGGGTAACAGTTGCAAGATGAACCTGTGTGATAGAATAATATGTGGAGCTATTGTTAGGCACGCAATATGACAGCTAGGATTAGCGATTAATGAGTGCAGATTAGCGATTGTTCAATCCGAATCCAAAGTATAAATCACAGCTGCTGGCTAAGACGTGTCGAGACATAGCGCAACAAGGTGAAAACAAAGGACGATGGAAAGAACGCACAGAACAAGCAAATAACCCAGAATTTTCCTTTTACTGAATTTTTCCTTGATTTTTCCAAAAGACACAAGTGGGAATCAAACTTTTTTATTTTTTCACTATTTTTTTTATTTTTCTCTAAATAAGGATAAAAAATGATGCAACCACAAAAATTGACACCTACAACTGAGGTGGGATCTGGTCTACAGAAATACAGCACGTTCTCTGAAAAGCGTGCGAAAACTTTGACAATTTTTTTCTTTATTTTCCTATTTTTTTGGCAATTTTGATGAAACCAAACAGGGCGAAGCAATCTGTTGTTGAGCGTGGGTAACAATTGCAAGATGAACCTGTGCTGATAGAAGAATATGTGGAGCTATGGGTAGGCACACAATATGACAGCAAGGATTAGCGATTAACGAGTGCAGATTAGCGATTGTTCAATCTGAATCCAAAGTATAAATCACAGCTGCTGGCTAAGACGTGTCGAGACATAGCGCAACATGGTGAAAACAAAGGATGATAGAAAGAACGCACAGAACAAGCAAATAACCCAGAATTTTCCTTTTTCCTGAATTTTTTCTTGATTTTTCCAAAAGCACTAGTAGGAAAAAAAAATTTTATTTTTTCACTATTTTTTTATTTTTCTCTGAACAAGGATATAAAAAGATGCAACCACAAAAATTGGCACCTACAACTGAGGTGGGATGTGGTCTACAGAAATACAGCACGTTCTCTGAAAAGCGTGCAAAAACTTTCACAATTTTTTTTCTTTATTTTCCTGAATTTTAATGGCAATTTTGATGACACCAAACAGGGCGAAGCAATCTATTGTTGAGAGTGGGTAACAGTTGCAAGATAAACCTGTACTAATAGAAGAATATGTGGAGCTATGGGTAGGCACACAATATGACAGCAAGGATTTGGGATTAACGAGTGCAGATTAGCAATTGTTCAATCCGTATCCAAAGTACAAATCACAGCTACTGGCTAAGACGTGTCGAGACGTAGTGCAACAAGGTGAAAACAGAGGACGATGGAAAGAACGCACAGAACAAGCAAGCAACCCAGAATTTTTCTTTTACTGAATTTTTCCCTGATTTTTCCAAAAGACACTAGTGGGAATCAAACTTTTTTATTTTTTCACTATTTTTTTTATTTTTCTCTAAACAAGGATAAAAAAGATGCAACCACAAAAATTGACACCTACAACTGAGGCGGGATCTGGTCTACAGAAATACAGCACGTTCTCTGAAAAGCGTGCGAAAACTTTGACAATTTTTTTCTTTATTTTCCTATTTTTTTGGCAATTTTGATGAAACCAAACAGGGCGAAGCAATCTGTTGTTGAGCGTGGGTAACAGTTGCAAGATGAACCTGTGCTGATAGAAGAATATGTGGAGCTATGGGTAGGCACACAATATGACAGCAAGGATTAGCGATTAACGAGTGCAGATTAGCGATTGTTCAATCCGAATCCAAAGTATAAATCACAGCTGCTGGCTAAGACGTGTCGAGACATAGCGCAACATGGTGAAAACAAAGGATGATAGAAAGAACGCACAGAACAAGCAAATAACCCAGAATTTTCCTTTTTCCTGAATTTTTTCCTGATTTTTCCAAAAGCACTAGTAGGAATCAAACTTTTTTATTTTTTCACTATTTTTTTTATTTTTCTCTGAACAAGGATAAAAAAAGATGCAACCACAAAAATTGGCACCTACAACTGAGGTGGGATGTGGTCTACAGAAATACAGCACGTTCTTTGAAAAGCGTGCAAAAACTTTCACAATTTTTTTTCTTTATTTTCCTGAATTTTAATGGCAATTTTGATGACACCAAACAGGGCGAAGCAATCTATTGTTGAGAGTGGGTAACAGTTGCAAGATGAACCTATGCTGATAGAAGAATATGTGGAGCTATGGGTAGGCACACAATATGACAGCAAGGATTAGGGATTAACGAGTGCAGATTAGCGATTGTTCAATCCGAATCCAAAGTACAAATCACAGCTGCTGGCTAAGACGTGTCGAGACGTAGCGCAACAAGGTGAAATCAAAGGACGATGGAAAGAACGTACAGAACAAGCAAATAACTCGGAATTTTCCTTTTTCCTGAATTTTTCCCTGATTTTTCCAAAAGGCATCAGTAGGAATCAAACTTTTTTATTTTTTCACTATTTTTTTTATTTTCCTCTGAACAAGGATAAAAAAAGATGCAACCAAAAAATTGGCACCTACAACTGAGGTGGGATGTGGTCTATAGAAACACAGCACGTTCTCTGAAAAGCGTGTAAAAACTTTGACAATTTTTTTTCTTTATTTTCCTGAATTTTTTTGGCAATTTTGATGACACAAAACAGGGCGAAGCAATCTATTGTTGAGCGTGGGTAACAGTTGCAAGATGAACCTATGCTGATAGAAGAATATGTGGAGCTATGGGTAGGCACACAATATGACAGCAAGGATTAGGGATTAACGAGTGCAGATTAGCAATTGTTCAATCCGTATCCAAAGTACAAATCACAGCTACTGGCTAAGACGTGTCGAGACGTAGTGCAACAAGGTGAAAACAAAGGACGATGGAAAGAACGCACAGAACAAGCAAGTAACCCAGAATTTTTCTTTTACTGAATTTTTCCCTGATTTTTCCAAAAGACACTAGTGGGAATCAAACTTTTTTATTTTTTCACTATTTTTTTTATTTTTCTCTAAACAAGGATAAAAAAGATGCAACCACAAAAATTGACACCTACAACTGAGGCCGGATCTGGTCTACAGAAATACAGCCCGTTTTCTGAAAAGCGTGCGAAAACTTTGATAATTTTTTTTCTTTATTTTCCTATTTTTTTGGCAATTTTGATGAAACCAAACAGGGCGAAGCAATCTGTTGTTGAGCGTGGGTAACAGTTGCAAGATGAACCTGTGTGATAGAAGAATATGTGGAGCTATTGTTAGGCACACAATATGACAGCTAGGATTAGCGATTAATGAGTGCAGATTAGCGATTGTTCAATCCGAATCCAAAGTATAAATCACAGCTGCTGGCTAAGACGTGTCGAGACATAGCGCAACAAGGTGAAAACAAAGGACGATGGAAAGAACACACAGAACAAGCAAATAACCCAGAATTTTCCTTTTACTGAATTTTCCTTGATTT
>CM039591.1:988858-1111171 GCA_022457205.1 Saccharum spontaneum
ATGTGGTCAACAAAAATACAGCACATTTCTCTGAAAAGCGTGCAGAAACTTTGACAATTTTTTTATTTTCCTGAATTGTTTTGGCAATTTTGATGAAACAAAACAGGGCGAAGCAATCTGTTGTTGAGCGTGGGTAACAGTTGCAAGATGAACCTGTGCTGATAGAAGAATATGTGGAGCTATGGGTAGGCACATAATATGACAACAAGGATTAATAATTAACGAGTGTAGATTAGCGATTGTTCAATCCGGATCCAAAGTACAAATCACAGCTGCTGGCTAAGACGTGTCGAGACGTAGCGCAACAAGGTGATAACAAAGGACGGTGGAAAGAACGCATAGAGCAAGCAAATAACCCGGAATTTTCCTTTTTCCTGAATTTTTCCTTGATTTTTCCAAAAGGCAATAGTAGGAATCAAACTTTTTAATTTTTTTTCACTATTTTTTTTATTTTTATCTGAACAAGGATCAAAAAAGATGCAACCACAAAAATTGACACCTACAACTGAGGTGGGATGTGGTCTACAGGAATACAGCATGTTCTCTGAAAAGCGTGCAAAAACTTCGACAATTTTTTTTTTGTTTTCCTGAATTTTTTTTGGCAATTTTGATGAAACCAAACGAGGTGAAGCAATCTGTTGTTGAACGTGGATAACAGTTGCAAGATGAACCTGTGCTGATAGAAGAATATGTGGAGCTATGGGTAGGCACACAATATGACAGCAAGGATTAGCAATTAACGAGTGCAGATTAACGATTGTTCAATCTGGATCCAAAGTACAAATCATAGCTGCTGGCTAAGACGTGTCGAGACGTAGCGCAACAAGGTGAAAACAAAGGACGACGGAAAGAACGCACAGAACAAGCAAATAAACGAGAATTTTTCTTTTTCCTGAATTTTTCCCTGATTTTTCCAAAAAGCACTAGTAGGAATCAAACTTTTTTATTTTTTCTCTATTTTTTTATTTTTCTCTGAACAAGGATCAAAAAAGATGCAACCATAAAAATTGGCACCTACAACTGAGGTGGGATGCGGTCTACAGAGATACAGCACGTTCTCTGAAAAACGTGCAAAAACTTTGACAATTTTTTTCTTTGTTTTCGTGAATTTTTTGGCAATTTTGATGAAACCAAATAGGGCGAAGCAATCTGTGTTGAGGGTGGGTAACAATTGCAAGATGAACTTGTGCTGATAGAAGAATATGTGGAGCTATGGGTAGGCACACAATATGACAGTAAGGATTAGCAATTAACGAGTGTAGATTAGCGATTGTTCAATCCGGATCCAAAGTACAAATAACAACTGCTGGCGAAGACATGTCGAGACGTAGCGCAACAAGGTGAAAACAAAGGACGATGGAAAGAACGCACAGAACAAGCAAACAACCCGGAATTTTCCTTTTTCCTGAATTTTTCCCTGATTTTTCAAAAGGCACTAGTAGGAATCAAACTTGTTTATTTTTTCACTATTTTTTTATTTTTCTCTGAACAAGGATAAAAAAAGATACAACCACAAAAATTGGCACCTACAATTGAGGTGGGATGTGGTCTACAGAAATACAGCACGTTCTCTAAAAAGCGTGCAAAAACTTTGACAATTTTTTCTTTATTTTCCTGAATATTTTTGGCAATTTTCATGAAACCAAATAGGGCAAAGCAATCTATTATTGAGCGTGGGTAACAGTTGCAAGATGAACGTGTGCTGATAGAAGAATATGTTGAGCTATGGGTAGGCAGACAATATGACAACAAGGATTAGCGATTTTTCAATCCGGATCCAAAGTATAAATCACAGCTGCTGGCTAAGACGTGTCGAGACGTAGCGCAACAAGGTGAAAACAAAGGACGACGGAAAGAACACACAGAACAAGCAAATAACCGAGAATTTTTCTTTTTCCTGAATTTTTCCCTGATTTTTCCAAAAAGCACTAGTAGGAATCAAACTTTTTTATTTTTTCACTATTTTTTTTATTTTTCTCTGAACAAGGATAAAAAAAGATGCAACCATAAAAATTGGCACCTACAACTAAGGTGGGATGCGGTCTACAGAGATACAACACGTTCTCTGAAAAACGTGCAAAAACTTTGACCATTTTTTTCTTTGTTTTCGTGAATTTTTTGGCAATTTTGATGAAACCAAACAGGGCGAAGCAATCTGTGTTGAGCGTGGGTAACGGTTGCAAGATGAACCTATGCTAATAGAAGAATATGTGGAGCTATGGGTAGGCACACAATATGACAGTAAGGATTAGCAATAAACGAGTGTAGATTAGCGATTCTTCAATCTGGATCCAAAGTACAAATCACAACTGCTGGCGAAGACATGTCGAGACGTAGCGCAACAAGGTGAAAACAAAGGACGACGGAAAGAACGCACAGAACAAGCAAATAACCGAGAATTTTTCTTTTTCCTGAATTTTTCCCTGATTTTTCCAAAAAGCACTAGTAGGAATCAAACTTTTTTATTTTTTCACTATTTTTTTATTTTTCTCTGAACAAGGATCAAAAAAGATGCAACCATAAAAATTGGCACCTAAAACTGAGGTGGGATGCGGTCTACAGAGATACAGCACGTTCTCTGAAAAACATGCAAAAACTTTGATAATTTTTTTCTTTGTTTTCGTGAATTTTTTGGCAATTTTGATGAAACCAAACAGGGCGAAGCAATCTGTGTTGAGCATGGGTAACAGTTGCAAGATGAACCTGTGCTGATAGAAGAATATGTGGAGCTATGGGTAGGCACACAATATGACAATAAGGATTAGCAATTAACGAGTGTAGATTAGCGATTGTTCAATCCGGATCCAAAGTACAAATCACAACTGCTGGCGAAGACATGTCGAGACGTAGCGCAACAAGGTGAAAACAAAGGACGATGGAAAGAACGCACAGAACAAGCAAATAACCCGGAATTTTCCTTTTTCCTGAATTTTTCCCTGATTTTCCAAAAGGCACTAGTAGGAATCAAACTTGTTTATTTTTTCACTATTTTTTTATTTTTCTCTGAACAAGGATCAAAAAAGATACAACCACAAATATTGGCACCTACAATTGAGGTGGGATGTGGTCTAGAGAAATGCAGCACCTTCTCTGAAAAGCGTGCAAAAACTTTGACAATTTTTTCTTTATTTTCCTGAATATTTTTGGCAATTTTCATGAAACCAAATAGGGCAAAGCAATCTGTTGTTGAGCGTGGGTAACAGTTGCAAGATGAATGTGTGCTGATGGAAGAATATGTTGAGCTATGGGTAGGCACACAATATGACAACAAGGATTAGCGATTGTTCAATCCGGATCCAAAGTATAAATCACAGCTGCTGGCTAGTCGAGACGTAGCGCAACAAGGTGAAAATAAAGGACGACGGAGAGAACGCACAGAACAAGCAAATAACCGAGAATTTTTCTTTTTCCTGAATTTTTCCCTGATTTTTCCAAAAAGCACTAGTAGGAATCAAACTTTTTTATTTTTTCACTATTTTTTTATTTTTCTCTGAACAAGGATCAAAAAAGATGCAACCATAAAAATTGGCACCTACAACTGAGGTGGGATGCGGTCTACAGAGATACAACACGTTCTCTGAAAAACGTGCAAAAACTTTGACAATTTTTTTCTTTGTTTTCATGAATTTTTTGGCAATTTTGATGAAACCAAACAGGGCGAAGCAATCTGTGTTGAGCGTGGGTAACAGTTGCAAGATGAACCTGTGCTGATAGAAGAATATGTGGAGCTATGGGTAGGCACACAATAAGACAGTAAGGATTAGCAATTAACGAGTGTAGATTAGCGAGTCTTCAATCCGGATCCAAAGTACAAATCACAACTGCTGGCGAAGACATGTCGAGACGTAGCGCAACAAGGTGAAAACAAAGGACGATGGAAAGAACGCACAAAACAAGCAAATAACCCGGAATTTTCCTTTTTCCTAAATTTTTCCCTGATTTTCCAAAAGGCACTAGTAGGAATCAAACTTGTTTATTTTTTCATTATTTTTTTATTTTTCTCTGAACAAGGATCAAAAAAGATACAACCACAAAAATTGGCACCTACAATTGAGGTGGGATGTGGTCTACAGAAATACAGCACGTTCTCTGAAAAGCGTGCAAAAACTTTGACAATTTTTTTCTTTATTTTCCTGAATATTTTTGGCAATTTTCATGAAACCAAATAGGGCAAAGCAATCTGTTGTTGAGCGTGGGTAACAGTTGCAAGATGAACGTGTGCTGATAGAAGAATATATTGAGCTATGGGTAGGCACACAATATGACAACAAGGATTAGCGATTGTTCAATCCGGATCCAAAGTATAAATCACAGCTGCTGGCTAAGACATGTCGAGACGTAGCGCAACAAGGTGAAAACAAAGGACGACGGAAAAAACGCACAGAACAAGCAAATAACCGAGATTTTTTCTTTTTCCTGAATTTTTCCCTGATTTTTCCAAAAAGCACTAGTAGGAATCAAACTTTTTTATTTTTTCACTATTTTTTTATTTTTCTCTTAACAAGGATCAAAAATGATGCAACCATAAAAATTGGCACCTACAACTGAGGTGGGATGCGGTCTACAGAGATACAGCACGTTCTCTGAAAAACGTGCAAAAACTTTAACAATTTTTTTCTTTGTTTTCGTGAATTTTTTGGTAATTTTGATGAAACCAAACAGGGCGAAGCAATCTGTGTTGAGTGTGGGTAACAGTTGCAAGATGAATCTGTGCTGATAGAAGAATATATGGAGCTATGGGTAGGCACACAATATGACAGTAAAGATTAGCATTTAACGAGTGTAGATTAGTGATTGTTCAATCTGGATCCAAAGTACAAATCACAACTGCTGGCGAAGACATGTCGAGACGTTGCGCAATAAGGTGAAAACAAAGGACGATGGAAAGAACGCACAGAACAAGCAAATAACCCAGAATTTTCCTTTTTCCTGAATTTTTCCCTGATTTTCCAAAAGGCACTAGTAGGAATCAAACTTGTTTATTTTTTCAGTATTTTTTTATTTTTCTCTGAACAAGGATCAAAAAAGATACAACCACAAAAATTGGCACCTACAATTGAGGTGGGATGTGGTCTACAGAAATACAGCACGTTCTCTGAAAAGCGTGCAAAAACTTTGACAATTTTTTTCTTTATTTTCCTGAATATTTTTGGCTATTTTCATGAAACCAAATAGGGCAAAGCAATCTGTTGTTGAGCGTGGGTAACAGTTGCAAGATGAGCCTGTGCTAATAGAAGAATATGTGGAGCTATGGGTCGGCACACAATATGATAGTAAGGATTAGCAATTAACGAGTGTAGATTACCGATTGTTCAATCCGGATCCAAAGTACAAATCACAACTGCTGGCGAAGACATGTCGAGACGTAGCGCAACAAGGTGAAAACAAAGGACGATGGAAAGAACGCACAGAACAAGCAAATAACGCAGAATTTTTTATTTTTCTTTGAACAAGGATCAAAAAAGATGCAACCACAAAAATTAGCACCTAAAACTGAGGTGGGATGTGGTCTACAGAAATACAGCACATTCTCTGAAAAGCGTGCAAAAACTTTGACAATTTTTTTCTTTATTTTCCTGAATATTTTTGGCAATTTTCATGAAATGAAATAGGGCAAACCATCTGTTGTTGAGCGTGGGTAATAGTTGCAAGATGAACGTGTGCTGATACAAGAATATGTGGAGCTATGGGTAGGCACACAATATGACAGCAAGGATTAGCGATTAACGAGTGCAGATTAGCGATTGTTCAATCCGGATCCAAAGTACAAATCACAGCTGCTGGCTAAGACGTGTCGAGACGTAGCGCAACTAGGTGAAAACAAAGGACGACAGAAAGAACGCACAGAACAATCAAATAACCCAGAATTTTTCTTTTTCCTGAATTTTTCCCTGATTTTTCCAAAAGGCACTAGTAGGAATCAAACTTGTTTATTTTTTCACTATTTTTTTATTTTTCTCTGAACAAGGATCAAAAAAGATGCCACCACAAAAATTGGCACCTACAACTGAGGTGGGATGTGGTCTACAGAAATACAGCACGTTCTCTGAAAAGCGTGCAAACACTTTGACAATTTTTTTCTTTATTTTCCTGAATATTTTTGGCAATTTTCATGAAACCAAATAGGGCAAAGCAATCTGTTGTTGAGCGTGGGTAACAGTTGCAATATGAACGTGTGCTAATAGAAGAATATGTGGAGCTATGGGTAGGCACACAATATGACAGCAAGGATTAGTGATTAACGAGTGCAGATTAGCGATTGTTCAATCCGGATCCAAAGTACAAATCACAGCTACTGGCTAAGACGTGTCAAGACGTAGCGCAATAAGGTGAATACAAAGGACGACGGAAAGAACGCACAGAACAAGCAAATAACCCAGAATTTTTCTTTTTCCTGAATTTTTCCCAGATTTTTCCAAAAGACACTAGTAGGAACCAAACTTTTTTTGCACTAATTTTTTTATTTTTCTCTGAACAAGGATAAAAAAGATGCAACCACAAAAATTGGCACCTACAACTGAGGTGGGATGCG
Source organism: Saccharum spontaneum (assembly GCA_022457205.1). Taxonomy (NCBI): domain Eukaryota; kingdom Viridiplantae; phylum Streptophyta; class Magnoliopsida; order Poales; family Poaceae; genus Saccharum; species Saccharum spontaneum. The sequence goes on from CM039591.1 coordinate 995,391, forward strand.
GTCTATAGAGATACAGCACATTCTCTGAAAAACATGCAAAAACTTTGACAATTTTTTTCTTTGTTTTCGTGAATTTTTTTGCAATTTTGATGACACCAAACAGGGCGAAGCATTCTGTTGTTGAGCGTGGGTAACAGTTGCAAGATGAACGTGTGCTGATAGAAGAATATGTGGAGCTATGGGTAGGCACACAATATGACAGCAAGTATTAGCAATTAACGAGTGCAGATTAGCGATTATTCAATCTAGATCTAAAGTACAAATCACAGCTGCTGGCTAAGACGTGTCGAGACGTAGCGCAACAACGTGAAAACAAAGGACGATGGAAAGAACGCATAGAACAAGCAAATAACCTAGAATTTTTCTTTTTCCTGAATTTTTCCCTAGTTTTCCAAAAGGCACTAGTAGGAATCAAACTTGTTTATTTTTTCACTATTTTTTTCTCTGAACAAGGATAAAAAAAGATGCAAGCAAAAAAATTGGCACCTACAACTGAGGTGGGATGCGGTCTACAGAGATACAACACGTTCTCTGAAAAGCGTGCAAAAACTTTGACAATTTTTTTCTTTGTTTTCCTGAATTTTTTGGCAATTTTGATGAAATCAAACAGGGCGAAGCAATCTGTTCTTGAGCGTGGGTAACAGTTGCAAGATGAACCTATGCTGATAGAAGAATATGTGGATCTATGGGTAGGCACACAATATGACAGTAAGGATTAGCAATTAACGAGTGCAGATTAGCGATTATTCAATCCGGATCTAAAGTACAAATCACAGCTGCTGGCTAAGACGTGTCGAGACGTAGCGCAACAACGTGAAAACAAAGGACGATGGAAAGAACGCATAGAACAAGCAAATAACCTAGAATTTTTCTTTTTCCTGAATTTTTCCCTGATTTTCCAAAAGGCACTAGTAGGAATCAAACTTGTTTATTTTTTCACTATTTTTTTTCTCTGAACAAGGATAAAAAAAGGTGCAAGCACAAAAATTGGCACCTACAACTGAGGTGGGATGCGGTCTACAGAGATACAACACGTTCTCTGAAAAGCGTGCAAAAACTTTGACAATTTTTTTCTTTGTTTTCCTGAATTTTTTGGCAATTTTGATGAAACCAAATAGGGCGAAGCAATCTGTTCTTGAGCGTGGGTAACAGTTGCAAGATGAACCTGTGCTGATAGAAGAATATGTGGAGCTATGGGTAGGCACACAATATGACAGTAAGGATTAGCAATTAACGAGGGCAGATTACCGATTGTTCAATCCGGATCCAAAGTACAAATCACAGCTGCTGGCTAAGACATGCCGAGACGTAGCGCAACAAGGTGAAAACAAAGGACGATGGAAAGAACGCACAGAACAAGCAAATAACCCGGAATTTTCCTTTTTCCAGAATTTATTCCTGATTTTCCAAAAGGCACTAGTAGGAATGAAACTTGTTTATTTTTTTCACTATTTTTTTATTTTTCTCTGAACAAGGATGAAAAAAGATACAACCACAAAAATTGGCACCTACAATTGAGGTGGGATGTGGTCTACAGAAATACATCACATTCTTTGAAAAGCGTGCAAAAACTTTGACAATTTTTTTCTTTATTTTCCTGAATATTTTTGGCAATTTTCATGAAACCAAATAGGGCAAAGCAATCTATTGTTGAGCGTGGGTAATAGTTGCAAGATGAACGTGTGCTGATAGAAGAATATGTTGAGCTATGGGTAGGCACACAATATGATAACAAGGATTAGCGATTGTTCAATCCGGATCCAAAGTATAAATCACAGCTGCTGGCTAAGACGTGTCGAGACATAGCGCAACAAGGTGAAAACAAAGGACGACGGAAAGAACGCACAGAACAAGCAAATAACCGAGAATTATTCTTTTTCCTGAATTTTTCCCTGATTTTTCCAAAAAGCACTAGTAGGAATCAAACTTTTTTATTTTTTCACTATTTTTTTATTTTTCTCTGAACAAGGATCAAAAAAGATGCAACCATAAAAATTGGCACCTACAACTGAGGTGGGATGCGGTCTACAGAGATACAGCACGTTCTCTGAAAAACGTGCAAAAACTTTGACAATTTTTTTCTTTGTTTTCGTGAATTTTTTGGCAATTTTGATGAAACCAAACAGGGCGAAGCAATCTGTGTTGAGCGTGGGTAACAGTTGCAAGATGAACCTGTACTGATAGAAGAATATGTGGAGCTATGGGTAGGCACACAATATGACAGTAAGGATTAGCAATTAACGACTGTAGATTAGCGATTATTCAATCCGGATCCAAAGTTCAAATCACAACTGTTGGCGAAGACATGTCGAGACATAGCGCAACAAGGTGAAAACAAAGGACGATGGAAAGAACGCACAGAACATGCAAATAACCTAGAATTTTCCTTTTTCCTGAATTTTTCCCTGATTTTCCAAAAGGCACTAGTAGGAATCAAACTTGTTTATTTTTTCACTATGTTTTTTATTTTTCTTTGAACAAGGATCAAAAAAGATGCAACCACAAAAATTGGCACCTAAAACTGAGGTGGGATGTGGTCTACAGAAATACAACACATTCTCCGAAAAGCGTGCAAAAACTTTGACAATTTTTTCTTTATTTTCCTGAATATTTTTGGCTATTTTCATGAAACCAAATAGGGCAAAGCAATCTGTTGTTGAGCGTGGGTAACAGTTGCAAGATGAACCTGTGCTAATAGAAGAATATGTGGAGCTATGGGTCGGCACACAATATGATAGTAAGGATTAGCAATTAACGAGTGTAGATTACCGATTGTTCAATCCGGATCCAAAGTACAAATCACAACTGCTGGCGAAGACATGTCGAGACGTAGCGCAACAAGGTGAAAACAAAGGACGATGGAAAGAACGCACAGAACAAGCAAATAACCCAGAATTTTTTATTTTTCTTTGAACAAGGATCAAAAAAGATGCAACCACAAAAATTAGCACCTAAAACTGAGGTGGGATGTGGTCTACAGAAATACAGCACATTCTCTGAAAAGCGTGCAAAAACTTTGACAATTTTTTTCTTTATTTTCCTGAATATTTTTGGCAATTTTCATGAAATGAAATAGGGCAAACCAAGCGTGGGTAATAGTTGCAAGATGAACGTGTGCTGATACAAGAATATGTGGAGCTATGGGTAGGCACACAATATGACAGCAAGGATTAGCGATTAACGAGTGCAGATTAGCGATTGTTCAATCCGGATCCAAAGTACAAATCACAGCTGCTGGCTAAGACGTGTCGAGACGTAGCGCAACAAGGTGAAAACAAAGGACGACAGAAAGAACGCACAGAACAATCAAATAACCCAGAATTTTTCTTTTTCTTGAATTTTTCCCTGATTTTCCCAAAAGGCACTAGTAGGAATCAAACTTGTTTATTTTTTCACTATTTTTTAATTTTTCTCTAAACAAGGATAAAAAAAGATGCAACCACAAAAATTGGCACCTACAACTGAGGTGGGATGTGGTCTATAGAAATACAGCACGTTCTCTGAAAAGCGTGCAAAAACTTTGACATTTTTTTCTTTATTTTTCTGAATATTTTTGGCTATTTTCATGAAACCAAATAGGGCAAAGCAATCTGTTGTTGAGCGTGGGTAACAGTTGCAAGATGAACCTGTGCTGATAGAAGAATATGTGGAGCTATGGGTCGGCACACAATATGATAGTAAGGATTAGCAATTAACGAGTGTACATTACCGATTGTTCAATCCGGATCCAAAGTACAAATCACAACTGCTGGCGAAGACATGTCGAGACGTAGCGCAACAAGGTGAAACAAAGGACGATGGAAAGAACGCACAGAACAAGCAAATAACCTAGAATTTTTTATTTTTCTTTGAACAAGGATCAAAAAAGATGCAACCACAAAAATTAGCACCTAAAACTGAGGTGGGATGTGGTCTACAGAAATACAGCACATTCTCTAAAAAGCGTGCAAAAACTTTGACAATTTTTTTCTTTATTTTCCTGAATATTTTTGGCAATTTTCATGAAACGAAATATGGCAAAGCCATCTGTTGTTGAGCGTGGGTAACAGTTGCAAGATGAACGTGTGCTGATACAAGAATATGTGACGCTATGGGTAGGCACACAATATGACAGCAAGGATTAGCGATTAACGAGTGCAGATTAGCGATTGTTCAATCCGGATCCAAAGTACAAATCGTAGCTGCTGGCTAAGACGTGTCGAGACGTAGCGCGATAAGGTGAAAAAAAGGACGACGGAAAGAATGCACAGAACAATCAAATAACCCAAAATTTTTCTTTTTCCTGAATTTTTCCCTGATTTTTCCAAAAGACACTAGTAGGAATCAAACTTTTTTATTTTTTGATTATTTTTTTTATTTTTCTCTGAACAAGGATCAAAAAAGATGCAGCCACAAAAATTGGCACCTACATCTGAGGTGGGATGCGGTCTACAGAGATACAACACGTTCTATGAAAAGCGTGCAAAAACTTTGACAATTTTTTCTTTGTTTTTCTAAATTTTATGGCAATTTTGATGAAACAAAACAGGGCGAAGCAATCTGTTGTTGAGCGTGGGTAACAGTTGCAAGATGAACCTGTGCTGATAGAAGAATATGTGGAGCTATGGGTAGGCACACAATATGACAGTAAGGATTAGCAATTAACGAGTGTAGATTAGCGATTGTTCACTCCGGATCCAAAGTACAAATCACAGCTGCAGGCTAAGACATGTCGAGACGTAGCGCAACAAGGTGAAAACAAAGGACGATGGAAAGAACACACAGAACATGCAAATAACCTGGAATTTTTCTTTTTCCTAAATTTTTCCCTAATTTTCCAAAAGGCACTAGTAGGAATCAAACTTCTTTATTTTTTCACTATTTTTTATTTTTCTCTGAACAAGGATCAAAAAAGATGCCACCACAAAAATTGGCACCTACAACTAAGGTGGGATGTGGTCTACAGAAATACAGCGCGTTCTCTGAAAAGCGTGCAAAAACTTTGACAATTTTTTTCTTTATTTTCCTGAATATTTTTGGCAATTTTCATGAAACCAAATAGGGCAAAGCAATCTGTTGTTGAGCGTGGGTAACAGTTGCAATATGAACGTGTGCTAATAGAAGAATATGTGGAGCTATGGGTAGGCACACAATATGACAGCAAGGATTAGTGATTAACGAATGCAGATTAGCGATTGTTCAATCCGGATCCAAAGTACAAATCACAGCTACTGGCTAAGACGTGTCAAGACGTAGCGCAATAAGGTGAATACAAAGGACGACGGAAAGAACGCATAGAACAAGCAAATAACCCAGAATTTTTCTTTTTCCTGAATTTTTCCCAGATTTTTCCAAAAGACACTAGTAGGAATCAAACTTTTTTTGCACTAAATTTTTTATTTTTCTCTGAACAAGGATAAAAAAAGATGCAACCACAAAAATTGGCACCTACAACTGAGGTGGGATGCGGTCTACAGAGATACAGCACATTCTCTGAAAAACATGCAAAAACTTTGACAATTTTTTTCTTTGTTTTCGTGAATTTTTTGGCAATTTTGATGACACCAAACAGGGCGAAGCATTCTGTTGTTGAGCGTGGGTAACAGTTGCAAGATGAACGTGTGCTGATAGAAGAATATGTGGAGCTATGGGTAGGCACACAATATGACAGCAAGTATTATCAATTAACGAGTGCAGATTAGCGATTATTCAATCTGGATCTAAAGTACAAATCACAGCTGCTGGCTAAGACGTGTCGAGACGTAGCGCAACAAGGTGAAAACAAAGGACGATGGAAAGAACGCACAGAACAAGCAAATAACCTAGAATTTTCCTTTTTCCTGAATTTTTCCCTGGTTTTCCAAAAGGCACTAGTAGGAATCAAACTTGTTTATTTTCTCACTATTTTTTTCTCTGAACAAGGATAAAAAAAGATGCAAGCAAAAAAATTGGCACCTACAACTGAGGTGGGATGCGGTCTACAGAGATAAAACACGTTCTCTGAAAAGCGTGCAAAAACTTTGACTATTTTTTTCTTTGTTTTCCCGAATTTTTTGGCAATTTTGATGAAACCAAACAGGGCGAAGCAATCTGTTCTTGAGCGTGGGTAACAGTTGCAACATGAACCTTTGCTGATAGAAGAATATGTGGAGCTATGGGTAGGCACACAATATGACAGTAAGGATTAGCAATTAACCAGTGCAGATTAGCCATTATTCAATCCGGATCTAAAGTACAAATCACAGCTGGCGGCTAAGACGTGTCGAGACGTAGCGCAACAAGGTGAAAACAAAGGACGAAGGAAAGAACGCACAAAACAAGCAAATAACCAAGAATTTTTCTTTTTCCTGAATTTTTCCCTGATTTTCCAAAAGGCACTAGTAGGAATCAAACTTTTTTATTTTTTGACTATTTTTTTCTCTGAACAAGGATAAAAAAAGATGCAAGCAAAAAAATTGGCACCTACAACTGAGGTGGGATGCGGTCTACAGAGATACAACACGTTCTCTGAAAAGCATGCAAAAACTTTGACTATTTTTTTCTTTGTTTTCCTGAATTTTTTTGGCAATTTTGATGAAACCAAACAGGGCGAAGCAATCTGTTCTTGAGCGTGGGTAACAGTTGCAAGATGAACCTGTGCTGATAGAAGAATATGTGGAGCTATGGGTAGGCACACAATATGACAGTAAGGATTAGCAATTAACGAGTGCAGATTAGCGATTATTCAATCCGGATCTAAAGTACAAATCACAGCTGCCGGCTAAGACGTGTCGAGACATAGCGCAACAAGGTGAAAACAAAGGACGATGGAAAGAACGCACGAAACAAGCAAATAACCTAGAATTTTTCTTTTTCCTAAATTTTTCCCTGATTTTCCAAAAGGCACTAGTAGGAATCAAACTTTTTTATTTTTTGACTATTTTTTTTCTCTGAACAAGGATAAAAAAAGATGCAAGCACAAAAATTGGCACCTACAACTGAGGTGGGATGCGGTCTACAGAGATACAACACGTTCTCTGAAAAGCGTGCAAAAACTTTGACAATTTTTTTCTTTGATTTCCTGAATTTTTTGGCAATTTTGATGAAACCAAACAGGGCGAAGCAATCTGTTCTTGAGCGTGGGTAACAGTTGCAAGATGAACCTGTGCTGATAGAAGAATATGTGGAGCTACGGGTAGGCACACAATATGACAGTAAGGATTAGCAATTAACGAGTGCAGATTACCGATTGTTCAATCCGGATCCAAAGTACAAATCACAGCTGCTGGCTAAGACATGTCGACACGTAGCGCATCAAGGTGAAAACAAAGGACGATGGAATGAACGCACAGAACAAGCAAATAACCCGGAATTTTCCTTTTTCCAGAATTTATCCCTGATTTTTCAAAAGGCACTAGTAGGAATCAAACTTGTTTATTTTTTTCACTATTTTTTTATTTTTCTCTGAACAAGGATGAAAAAAGATGCCACCACAAAAATTGGCACCTACAACTGAGGTGGGATGTGGTCTACAGAAATACAGCACGTTCTCTGAAAAGCGTCCAAAAACTTTGACAATTTTTTTCTTTATTTTCCTGAGTATTTTTGGCAATTTTCATGAAACCAAATAGGGCAAAGCAATCTGTTGTTGAGCGTGGGTAACAGTTGCAAGATGAACGTGTGCTGATAGAAGAATATGTTGAGCTATGGGTAGGCACACAATATGACAACAAGGACTAGCGATTGTTCAATCCGGATCCAAAGTATAAATCACAGCTGCTGGCTAAGACGTGTCGAGACGTAGCGCAACAAGGTGAAAACAAAGAACGACGGAAAGAACGCACAGAACAAGCAAATAACCGAGAATTTTTCTTTTTCCTGAATTTTTCCCTGATTTTTCCAAAAAGCACTAGTAGGAATCAAACTTTTTTATTTTTTCACTAGTTTTTTATTTTTCTCTGAACAAGGATCAAAAAAGATGCAACCATAAATATTGGCACCTACAACTGAGGTGGGATGCGGTCTACAGAGATACAGCACGTTCTATGAAAAGCGTGCAAAAACTTTGACAATTTTTTTCTTTGTTTTCGTGAATTTTTTGGCAATTTTGATGAAACCAAACAGGGCGAAGCAATCTGTGTTGAGCGTGGGTAACAGTTGCAAGATGACCCTGTGCTGATAGAAGAATATGTGGCGCTATGGGTAGGCACACAATACGACAGTAAGGATTAGCAATTAACGAGTGTAGATTAGCGATTGTTCAATCCGGATCTAAAGTACAAATCACAGCTGCCGGCTAAGACGTGTCGAGACGTAGCGCAACAAGGTGAAAACAAAGGACGATGGAAAGAACGCACAAAACAAGCAAATAACCTAGAATTTTTCTTTTTCCTGAATTTTTCCCTGATTTTTCAAAAGGCACTAGTAGGAATCAAACTTTTTTATTTTTTGAATATTTTTTTTCTCTGAACAAGGATAAAAAAGATGCAAGCAAAAAAATTGGCACCTACAACTGAGGTGGGATGCGGTCTACAGAGATACAACACGTTCTCTGAAAAGCATGCAAAAACTTTGACTATTTTTTTCTTTGTTTTCCTGAATTTTTTGGCAATTTTGATGAAACCAAACAGGGCGAAACAATCTGTTCTTGAGCGTGGGTAACAGTTGCAAGATGAACCTGTGCTGATAGAAGAATATGTGGAGCTATGGGTAGGCACACAATATGACAGTAAGGATTAGCAATTAACGAGTGCAGATTAGCGATTATTCAATCCAGATCTAAAGTACAAATCACAGCTGCCGGCTAAGACGTGTCGAGACGTAGCGCAACAAGGTGAAAACAAAGGACGATGGAAAGAACGCACAAAACAAGCAAATAACCTAGAATTTTTCTTTTTCCTAAATTTTTCCCTGATTTTCCAAAAGGCACTAGTAGGAATCAAACTTTTTTATTTTTTGACTATTTTTTTTCTCTGAACAAGGATAAAAAAAGATGCAAGCACAAAAATTGGCACCTACAACTGAGGTGGGATGCGGTCTACAGAGATACAACACGTTCTCTGAAAAGCGTGCAAAAACTTTGACAATTTTTTTCTTTGTTTTCCTGAATTTTTTGGCAATTTTGATGAAACCAAACAGGGCGAAGCAATCTGTTCTTGAGCGTGGGTAACAGTTGCAAGATGAACCTGTGCTGATAGAAGAATATGTGGAGCTACGGGTAGGCACACAATATGACAGTAAGGATTAGCAATTAACGAGTGCAGATTACCGATTGTTCAATCCGGATCCAAAGTACAAATCACAGCTGCTGGCTAAGACATGTCGAGACGTAGCGCAACAAGGTGAAAACAAAGGACGATGGAAAGAACGCACAGAACAAGCAAATAACCCGGAATTTTCCTTTTTCTAGAATTTATCCCTGATTTTCCAAAAGGCACTAGTAGGAATCAAACTTGTTTATTTTTTTCACTATTTTTTATTTTTCTCTGAACAAGGATGAAAAAAGATGCCACCACAAAAATTGGCACCTACAACTGAGGTGGGATGTGGTCTACAGAAATACAGCACGTTCTCTGAAAAGCGTCCAAAAACTTTGACAATTTTTTTCTTTATTTTCCTGAGTATTTTTGGCAATTTTCATGAAACCAAATAGGGCAAAGCAATCTGTTGTTGAGCGTGGGTAACAGTTGCAAGATGAACATGTGCTGATAGAAAAATATGTTGAGCTATGGGTAGGCACACAATATGACAACAAGGACTAGCGATTGTTCAATCCGGATCCAAAGTATAAATCACAGCTGCTGGCTAAGACGTGTCGAGACGTAGCGCAACAAGGTGAAAACAAAGAACGACGGAAAGAACGCACAGAACAAGCAAATAACCCAGAATTTTCCTTTTTCCTGAATTTTTCCCTGATTTTTCCAAAAGACACTAGTAGGAATCAAACTTTTTTATTTTTTGACTATTTTTTTTATTTTTCTCTGAACAAGGATCAAAAAAGATGCAACCACAAAAATTGGCACCTACAACTGAGGTGGGATGCGGTCTACAGAGATACAGCACGTTCTATGAAAAGCTTGCAAAAACTTTGACAATTTTTTCTTTGTTTTGCAGAATTTTTTGGCAATTTTGATGAAACAAAACAGGGCGAAGCAATCTGTTGTTGAGCGTGGGTAACAGTTGCAAGTTGTACCTGTGCTGATAGAAGAATATGTGGAGCTATGGGTAGGCACACAATATGACAGTATGGATTAGCAATTAACGAGTGTAGATTAGCGATTGTTCACTCCGGATCCAAAGTACAAATCACAGCTGTAGGCTAAGACAAGTCGAGACGTAGCGCAACAAGGTGAAAACAAAGGACGATGGAAAGAACGCACAGAACAAGCAAATAACCCGGAATTTTCCTTTTTCCTAAATTTTCCCTGATTTTCCAAAAGGCACTAGTAGGAATCAAACTTGTTTGTTTCTTCACTATTTTTTATTTTTCTCTGAACAAGGATCAAAAAAGATGCAACCACAAAAATTGGCACCTACAACTGAGGTGGGATGCGGTCTATAGAAATGCAGCACGTTCTCTGAAAAGCGTGCAAAAACTTTGACAATTTTTTTCTTTATTTTCCTGAATATTTTTGGCAATTTTCATGAAACCAAATAGGGCAAAGCAATCTGTTGTTGAGCGTGGGTAACAGTTGCAAGATGAACGTGTGCTGATAGAAGAATATGTGGAGCTATGGGTAGGCACACAATATGGCAGCAAGGATTAGTGATTAACGAGTGCAGATTAGCGATTGTTCAACCTAGATCCAAAGTACAAATCATAGCTGCTGGCTAAGACGTGTCAAGACGTAGCGCAACAAGGTGAAAACGAAGGACGACGGAAAGAACGCACAGAACAAGCAAATAACCCAGAATTTTTCTTTTTCCTGAATTTTTCCCAGATTTTTCCAAAAGACACTAGTAGGAATCAAACTTTTTTTCACTAATTTTTTTATTTTTCTCTGAACAAGGATAAAAAAAGATGCAACCACAAAAATTGGCACCTACAACGGAGGTGGGATGCGGTCTACAGAGATACAGCACATTCTCTGAAAAACATGCAAAAACTTTGACAATTTTTTTCTTTGTTTTCGTGAATTTTTTGGCAATTTTGATGACACCAACCAGGGCGAAGCAATCTGTTGTTGAGCGTGGGTAACAGTTGCAAGACGAACCTATGCAGATAGAAGAATATATGGAGCTATGGGTAGGCACACAATATGACAGTAAGGATTAGCAATTAACGAGCATAGATTAGCGATTGTTCAATCCGGATCCAAAGTACAAATCACAGCTGCTGGCGAAGACATGTTGAGACGTAGCGCAACAAGGTGAAAACAAAGGACGATGGAAAGAACGCACAGAACAAGCAAATAACCCGGAATTTTCCTTTTTCCTGAATTTTTCCCTAATTTTCCAAAAGGCACCGGTAGGAATCAAACTTGTTTATTTTTTCACTATTTTTTTTATTTTTCTCTGAACAAGGATCAAAAAAGATGCAACCACAAAAATTGGCACCTACAATTGAGGTGGGATGTGGTCTACAGAAATACAGCACGTTCTCTGAAAAACATGCAAAAACTTTGACAATTTTTTTCTTTATTTTCATGAATATTTTTGGCAATTTTCATGAAACCAAATAGGGCAAAGCAATCTATTGTTGAGCGTGGGTAACAGTTGCAAGATGAACGTATGCTGATAGAAGAATATGTGGAGCTATAGGTAGGCACACAATATGACAGCAAGGATTAGTGATTAACGAGTGCAAATTGGCGATTGTTCAATCCGGATCCAAAGTACAAATCACAGCTGCTAGCTAAGACGTGTGGAGACGTAGCGCAACAAGGTAAAAACAAAGGACGACGGAAAGAACGCACAGAACAAGCAAATAACCCGGAATTTCCCTTTTTCCTGAATTTTTCCCTGATTTTTCCAAAAGACACTAGTAGGAATCAAACTTTTTTATTTTTTCACTATTTTTTTTATTTTTCTCTGAACAAGGATAAAAAAAGATGCAACCACAAAAATTGGCACCTACGACTGAGGTGGGATGCGGTCTACAGAGATACAGCACGTTCTATGAAAAGCGTGCAAAAACTTTGACAATTTTTTTCTTTGTTTTCCTGAATTTTTTGGCAATTTTGATGAAACCAAACAGAGCGAAGCAATCTTTTGTTGAGCGTGGGTAACAGTTACGTGATGAACCTGTGCTGATAGAAGAATATGTGGAGCTATGGGTAGGCACATAATATGACAGTAAGGATTAGCAATTAACAAGTGCAGATTAGCGATTGTTCAATCCGGATCCAAAGTACAAATCACAGCTGCTGGCTAAGACATGTCGAGACGTAGCGCAACAAGGTGAAAACAAAGGACGATGGAAAGAACGCAGAGAACAAGCAAATAACCCGGAATTTTCCTTTTTCCTGAATTTTTCCCTAATTTTCCAAAAGGCACTAGTAGGAATCAAACTTGTTTATTTTTTCACTATTTTTTTTATTTTTCTCTGAACAAGGATAAAAAAGATGCAACCACAAAAATTGGCACCTACAACTGAGGTGGGATGTGGTCTACAGAAACATAGCACGTTCTCTGAAAAGCGTGCAAAAACTTTGACAATTTTTTTCTTTATTTTCCTGAATATTTTTGGCAATTTTCATGAAACGAAATGAGGCAAAGCAATCTGTTGTTGAGCATGGGTAACAGTTGCAAGATGAATGTGTGCTGATAGAAGAATATGTGGAGCTATGGGTAGGCACACAATATGACAGCAAGGATTAGCGATTAACGAGTGCAGATTAGCGATTGTTCAATCTGGATCCAAAGTACAAATCACAGCTGCTGCCTAAGACGTGTCGAGACATAGCGCAGCAAGGTGAAAACAAAGGACGACGGAAAGAACGCACAGAACAAGCAAATAACCCGGAATTTTCCTTTTTCATGAATTTTTCCCTGATTGTCCAAAAGGCACTTGTAGGAATCAAACTTGTTTATTTTTTCACTATTTTTTTTCTCTGAACAAGGATTAAAAAAGATGCAACCACAAAAATTGGCACCTACAACTGAGGTGGGATGTGGTCTACAGAAATACAGCACGTTCTCTGAAAAGCGTGCAAAAATTTTGACAATTTTTTTCTTTATTTTCCTGAATATTTTTGGCAATTTTCATGAAACCAAATAGGGTAAAGCTATCTGTTGTTGAACGTGGGTAACAGTTGCAAGATGAAAGTGTGCTGATAGAAGAATATGTGGAGCAATGGGTAGGCACACAATATGACAGCAAGGATTAGCGATTAACGAGTGCAGATTAGCGATTGTTCAATCCGGATCCAAAGTACAAATCACAGCTGCTAGCTAAGACGTGTCGAGACGTAGCGCAACAAGGTGAAAACAAAGGACGACGGAAAGAACGCACAGAACAAGCAAATAACCCGGAATTTTTCTTTTTCCTGAATTTTTCCCTGATTTTTCCAAAAGGCACTAGTAGGAATCAAACTTGTTTATTTTTTCACTATTTTTTTTATTTTTCTCTGAACAAGGATCAAAAAAGATGCAACCACAAAAATTGGCACCTACAACTGAGGTGGGATGCGGTCTACAGAGATACAGCACGTTCTCTGAAAAGCGTGCAAAAACTTTGACAATTTTTTTCTTTGTTTTCCTGAATTTTTTGGCAATTTTGATGAAACCAAACAGGGCGAAGCAATCTGTTGTTGAGCGTGGGTAACAGTTGCGTGATGAACCTGTGCTGATAGAAGAATATGTGGAGCTATGGGTAGGCACACAATATGACAGTAAGGATTAGCAATTAACAAGTGCAGATTAGTGATTGTTCAATCCGGTTCTAAAGTACAAATCACAGCTGCTGGCTAAGACATGTCGAGACGTAGCGCAACAAGGTGAAAACAAAGGACGATGGAAAGAACGCACAGAACAAGCAAATAACCTGGAATTTTCCTTTTTCCTAAATTTTTCCCTAATTTTCCAAAAGGCACTAGTAGGAATCAAACTTGCTTATTTTTTCACTATTTTTTTATTTTGCTCTGAACAAGGATCAAAAAAGATGCAACCACAAAAATTGGCACCTACAACTAAGGTGGGATGTGGTCTACAGAAATACAGCACGTTCTCTGAAAAGTGTGCAAAAACTTTGACAATTTTTTTCTTTATTTTCCTGAATATTTTTGGCAATTTTCATGAAACCAAATAGGGCAAAGCAATCTGCTGTTGAGCGTGGGTAACAGTTGCAAGATGAACGTGTGCTGATAGAAGGATATGTGGAGCTATGGGTAGGCACACAATATGACAACAAGGATTAGTGATTAACGAGTGCAGATTAGCGATTGTTCAATCCGGATCCAAAGTACAAATCACAGCTGCTGGCTAAGACGTGTCGAGACGTAGCGCAACAAGGTGAAAAGAAAGGACGACAGAAAGAACGCACAGAACAATCAAATAACCCAGAATTTTTCTTTTTCCTGAATTTTTCCCTGATTTTTCCAAAAGGCACTAGTAGGAATCAAACTTGTTTATTTTTTCACTATTTTTTAATTTTTCTCTAAACAAGGATCAAAAAAGATGCAACCACAAAAATTGGCACCTACAATTGAGGTGGGATGTGGTCTATAGAAATACAGCACGTTCTCTAAAAAGCGTGCAAAAACTTTTACAATTTTTTTCTTTATTTTCCTGAATATTTTTGGCAATTTTCATGAAACCAAATAGGGCAAAGCAATCTGTTGTTGAGCGTGGGTAACAGTTGCAAGATGAATGTGTGCTAATAGAAGAATATGTGGAGCTATGGGTAGGCACACAATATGACAGCAAGGATTAGCGATTAACGAGTGCAGATTAGCGATTGTTCAATCCGGATAAAAAGTAGAAATCACAGCTGCTGCCTAAGACGTGTCGAGACGTAGCGCAACAAGGTGAAAACAAAGGACGACGGAAAGAACGCACAGAACAAGCCAATAACTCAGAATTTTCCTTTTTCCTGAATTTTTCCCTGATTTTCCAAAAGACACTAGTAGGAATCAAACTTTTTTATTTTTTCACTATTTTTTTTATTTTTCTCTGAACAAGGATAAAAAAAGATGCAACCACAAAAATTGGCACCTACGACTGAGGTGGGATGCGGTCTACAGAGATACAGCACGTTCTATGAAAAGCGTGCAAAAACTTTGACAATTTTTTTCTTTGTTTTCCTGAATTTTTTGGCAATTTTGATGAAACCAAACAGAGCGAAGCAATCTTTTGTTGAGCGTGGGTAACAGTTACGTGATGAACCTGTGCTGATAGAAGAATATGTGGAGCTATGGGTAGGCACATAATATGACAGTAAGGATTAGCAATTAACAAGTGCAGATTAGCGATTGTTCAATCCGGATCCAAAGTACAAATCACAGCTGCTGGCTAAGACATGTCGAGACGTAGCGCAACAAGGTGAAAACAAAGGACGATGGAAAGAACGCAGAGAACAAGCAAATAACCCGGAATTTTCCTTTTTCCTGAATTTTTCCCTAATTTTCCAAAAGGCACTAGTAGGAATCAAACTTGTTTATTTTTTCACTATTTTTTTTATTTTTCTCTGAACAAGGATAAAAAAGATGCAACCACAAAAATTGGCACCTACAACTGAGGTGGGATGTGGTCTACAGAAACATAGCACGTTCTCTGAAAAGCGTGCAAAAACTTTGACAATTTTTTTCTTTATTTTCCTGAATATTTTTGGCAATTTTCATGAAACGAAATGAGGCAAAGCAATCTGTTGTTGAGCATGGGTAACAGTTGCAAGATGAATGTGTGCTGATAGAAGAATATGTGGAGCTATGGGTAGGCACACAATATGACAGCAAGGATTAGCGATTAACGAGTGCAGATTAGCGATTGTTCAATCTGGATCCAAAGTACAAATCACAGCTGCTGCCTAAGACGTGTCGAGACATAGCGCAGCAAGGTGAAAACAAAGGACGACGGAAAGAACGCACAGAACAAGCAAATAACCCGGAATTTTCCTTTTTCATGAATTTTTCCCTGATTGTCCAAAAGGCACTTGTAGGAATCAAACTTGTTTATTTTTTCACTATTTTTTTTCTCTGAACAAGGATTAAAAAAGATGCAACCACAAAAATTGGCACCTACAACTGAGGTGGGATGTGGTCTACAGAAATACAGCACGTTCTCTGAAAAGCGTGCAAAAATTTTGACAATTTTTTTCTTTATTTTCCTGAATATTTTTGGCAATTTTCATGAAACCAAATAGGGTAAAGCTATCTGTTGTTGAACGTGGGTAACAGTTGCAAGATGAAAGTGTGCTGATAGAAGAATATGTGGAGCAATGGGTAGGCACACAATATGACAGCAAGGATTAGCGATTAACGAGTGCAGATTAGCGATTGTTCAATCCGGATCCAAAGTACAAATCACAGCTGCTAGCTAAGACGTGTCGAGACGTAGCGCAACAAGGTGAAAACAAAGGACGACGGAAAGAACGCACAGAACAAGCAAATAACCCGGAATTTTTCTTTTTCCTGAATTTTTCCCTGATTTTTCCAAAAGGCACTAGTAGGAATCAAACTTGTTTATTTTTTCACTATTTTTTTATTTTTCTCTGAACAAGGATCAAAAAAGATGCAACCACAAAAATTGGCACCTACAACTGAGGTGGGATGCGGTCTACAGAGATACAGCACGTTCTCTGAAAAGCGTGCAAAAACTTTGACAATTTTTTTCTTTGTTTTCCTGAATTTTTTGGCAATTTTGATGAAACCAAACAGGGCGAAGCAATCTGTTGTTGAGCGTGGGTAACAGTTGCGTGATGAACCTGTGCTGATAGAAGAATATGTGGAGCTATGGGTAGGCACACAATATGACAGTAAGGATTAGCAATTAACAAGTGCAGATTAGTGATTGTTCAATCCGGTTCTAAAGTACAAATCACAGCTGCTGGCTAAGACATGTCGAGACGTAGCGCAACAAGGTGAAAACAAAGGACGATGGAAAGAACGCACAGAACAAGCAAATAACCTGGAATTTTCCTTTTTCCTAAATTTTTCCCTAATTTTCCAAAAGGCACTAGTAGGATTCAAACTTGCTTATTTTTTCACTATTTTTTTATTTTGCTCTGAACAAGGATCAAAAAAGATGCAACCACAAAAATTGGCACCTACAACTAAGGTGGGATGTGGTCTACAGAAATACAGCACGTTCTCTGAAAAGTGTGCAAAAACTTTGACAATTTTTTTCTTTATTTTCCTGAATATTTTTGGCAATTTTCATGAAACCAAATAGGGCAAAGCAATCTGCTGTTGAGCGTGGGTAACAGTTGCAAGATGAACGTGTGCTGATAGAAGGATATGTGGAGCTATGGGTAGGCACACAATATGACAACAAGGATTAGTGATTAACGAGTGCAGATTAGCGATTGTTCAATCCGGATCCAAAGTACAAATCACAGCTGCTGGCTAAGACGTGTCGAGACGTAGCGCAACAAGGTGAAAAGAAAGGACGACAGAAAGAACGCACAGAACAATCAAATAACCCAGAATTTTTCTTTTTCCTGAATTTTTCCCTGATTTTTCCAAAAGGCACTAGTAGGAATCAAACTTGTTTATTTTTTCACTATTTTTTAATTTTTCTCTAAACAAGGATCAAAAAAGATGCAACCACAAAAATTGGCACCTACAATTGAGGTGGGATGTGGTCTATAGAAATACAGCACGTTCTCTAAAAAGCGTGCAAAAACTTTTACAATTTTTTTCTTTATTTTCCTGAATATTTTTGGCAATTTTCATGAAACCAAATAGGGCAAAGCAATCTGTTGTTGAGCGTGGGTAACAGTTGCAAGATGAATGTGTGCTAATAGAAGAATATGTGGAGCTATGGGTAGGCACACAATATGACAGCAAGGATTAGCGATTAACGAGTGCAGATTAGCGATTGTTCAATCCGGATAAAAAGTAGAAATCACAGCTGCTGCCTAAGACGTGTCGAGACGTAGCGCAACAAGGTGAAAACAAAGGACGACGGAAAGAACGCACAGAACAAGCAAATAACCCGGAATTTTTCTTTTTCCTGAATTTTTCCCTGATTTTTCCAAAAGGCACTAGTAGGAATCAAACTTGTTTATTTTTTCACTATTTTTTTATTTTTCTCTGAACAAGGATCAAAAAAGATGCAACCACAAAAATTGGCACCTACAACTGAGGTGGGATGCGGTCTACAGAGATACAGCACGTTCTCTGAAAAGCGTGCAAAAACTTTGACAATTTTTTTCTTTATTTTCCTGAATATTTTTGGCAATTTTCATGAAACGAAATGAGGCAAAGCAATCTGTTGTTGAGCATGGGTAACAGTTGCAAGATGAATGTGTGCTGATAGAAGAATATGTGGAGCTATGGGTAGGCACACAATATGACAGCAAGGATTAGCGATTAACGAGTGCAGATTAGCGATTGTTCAATCCGGATAAAAAGTAGAAATCACAGCTGCTGCCTAAGACGTGTCGAGACGTAGCGCAACAAGGTGAAAACAAAGGACGACGGAAAGAACGCACAGAACAAGCCAATAACTCAGAATTTTCCTTTTTCCTGAATTTTTCCCTGATTTTCCAAAAGACACTAGTAGGAATCAAACTTTTTTATTTTTTCACTATTTTTTTTATTTTTCTCTGAACAAGGATAAAAAAAGATGCAACCACAAAAATTGGCACCTACGACTGAGGTGGGATGCGGTCTACAGAGATACAGCACGTTCTATGAAAAGCGTGCAAAAACTTTGACAATTTTTTTCTTTGTTTTCCTGAATTTTTTGGCAATTTTGATGAAACCAAACAGAGCGAAGCAATCTTTTGTTGAGCGTGGGTAACAGTTACGTGATGAACCTGTGCTGATAGAAGAATATGTGGAGCTATGGGTAGGCACATAATATGACAGTAAGGATTAGCAATTAACAAGTGCAGATTAGCGATTGTTCAATCCGGATCCAAAGTACAAATCACAGCTGCTGGCTAAGACATGTCGAGACGTAGCGCAACAAGGTGAAAACAAAGGACGATGGAAAGAACGCAGAGAACAAGCAAATAACCCGGAATTTTCCTTTTTCCTGAATTTTTCCCTAATTTTCCAAAAGGCACTAGTAGGAATCAAACTTGTTTATTTTTTCACTATTTTTTTTATTTTTCTCTGAACAAGGATAAAAAAGATGCAACCACAAAAATTGGCACCTACAACTGAGGTGGGATGTGGTCTACAGAAACATAGCACGTTCTCTGAAAAGCGTGCAAAAACTTTGACAATTTTTTTCTTTATTTTCCTGAATATTTTTGGCAATTTTCATGAAACGAAATGAGGCAAAGCAATCTGTTGTTGAGCATGGGTAACAGTTGCAAGATGAATGTGTGCTGATAGAAGAATATGTGGAGCTATGGGTAGGCACACAATATGACAGCAAGGATTAGCGATTAACGAGTGCAGATTAGCGATTGTTCAATCTGGATCCAAAGTACAAATCACAGCTGCTGCCTAAGACGTGTCGAGACATAGCGCAGCAAGGTGAAAACAAAGGACGACGGAAAGAACGCACAGAACAAGCAAATAACCCGGAATTTTCCTTTTTCATGAATTTTTCCCTGATTGTCCAAAAGGCACTTGTAGGAATCAAACTTGTTTATTTTTTCACTATTTTTTTTCTCTGAACAAGGATTAAAAAAGATGCAACCACAAAAATTGGCACCTACAACTGAGGTGGGATGTGGTCTACAGAAATACAGCACGTTCTCTGAAAAGCGTGCAAAAATTTTGACAATTTTTTTCTTTATTTTCCTGAATATTTTTGGCAATTTTCATGAAACCAAATAGGGTAAAGCTATCTGTTGTTGAACGTGGGTAACAGTTGCAAGATGAAAGTGTGCTGATAGAAGAATATGTGGAGCAATGGGTAGGCACACAATATGACAGCAAGGATTAGCGATTAACGAGTGCAGATTAGCGATTGTTCAATCCGGATCCAAAGTACAAATCACAGCTGCTAGCTAAGACGTGTCGAGACGTAGCGCAACAAGGTGAAAACAAAGGACGACGGAAAGAACGCACAGAACAAGCAAATAACCCGGAATTTTTCTTTTTCCTGAATTTTTCCCTGATTTTTCCAAAAGGCACTAGTAGGAATCAAACTTGTTTATTTTTTCACTATTTTTTTATTTTTCTCTGAACAAGGATCAAAAAAGATGCAACCACAAAAATTGGCACCTACAACTGAGGTGGGATGCGGTCTACAGAGATACAGCACGTTCTCTGAAAAGCGTGCAAAAACTTTGACAATTTTTTTCTTTGTTTTCCTGAATTTTTTGGCAATTTTGATGAAACCAAACAGGGCGAAGCAATCTGTTGTTGAGCGTGGGTAACAGTTGCGTGATGAACCTGTGCTGATAGAAGAATATGTGGAGCTATGGGTAGGCACACAATATGACAGTAAGGATTAGCAATTAACAAGTGCAGATTAGTGATTGTTCAATCCGGTTCTAAAGTACAAATCACAGCTGCTGGCTAAGACATGTCGAGACGTAGCGCAACAAGGTGAAAACAAAGGACGATGGAAAGAACGCACAGAACAAGCAAATAACCTGGAATTTTCCTTTTTCCTAAATTTTTCCCTAATTTTCCAAAAGGCACTAGTAGGATTCAAACTTGCTTATTTTTTCACTATTTTTTTATTTTGCTCTGAACAAGGATCAAAAAAGATGCAACCACAAAAATTGGCACCTACAACTAAGGTGGGATGTGGTCTACAGAAATACAGCACGTTCTCTGAAAAGTGTGCAAAAACTTTGACAATTTTTTTCTTTATTTTCCTGAATATTTTTGGCAATTTTCATGAAACCAAATAGGGCAAAGCAATCTGCTGTTGAGCGTGGGTAACAGTTGCAAGATGAACGTGTGCTGATAGAAGGATATGTGGAGCTATGGGTAGGCACACAATATGACAACAAGGATTAGTGATTAACGAGTGCAGATTAGCGATTGTTCAATCCGGATCCAAAGTACAAATCACAGCTGCTGGCTAAGACGTGTCGAGACGTAGCGCAACAAGGTGAAAAGAAAGGACGACAGAAAGAACGCACAGAACAATCAAATAACCCAGAATTTTTCTTTTTCCTGAATTTTTCCCTGATTTTTCCAAAAGGCACTAGTAGGAATCAAACTTGTTTATTTTTTCACTATTTTTTAATTTTTCTCTAAACAAGGATCAAAAAAGATGCAACCACAAAAATTGGCACCTACAATTGAGGTGGGATGTGGTCTATAGAAATACAGCACGTTCTCTAAAAAGCGTGCAAAAACTTTTACAATTTTTTTCTTTATTTTCCTGAATATTTTTGGCAATTTTCATGAAACCAAATAGGGCAAAGCAATCTGTTGTTGAGCGTGGGTAACAGTTGCAAGATGAATGTGTGCTAATAGAAGAATATGTGGAGCTATGGGTAGGCACACAATATGACAGCAAGGATTAGCGATTAACGAGTGCAGATTAGCGATTGTTCAATCCGGATAAAAAGTAGAAATCACAGCTGCTGCCTAAGACGTGTCGAGACGTAGCGCAACAAGGTGAAAACAAAGGACGACGGAAAGAACGCACAGAACAAGCCAATAACTCAGAATTTTCCTTTTTCCTGAACTTTTCCCTGATTTTCCAAAAGGCACTAGTAGGAATCAAACTTGTTTATTTTTTCACTATTTTTTTTCTCTGAACAAGGATCAAAAAAGATGCAACCACAAAAATTGGCACCTACAACTGAGGTGGGATGTGGTCTACAGAAATACAGCACGTTCTCTGAAAAGCGTGCAAAAATTTTGACAATTTTTTTCTTCATTTTCCTGAATATTTTTGGCAATTTTCATGAAACCAAATGGGGCAAAGCAATCTGTTGTTGAACGTGGGTAACAGTTGCAAGATGAACGTGTGCTGATAGAAGAATATGTGGAGCTATGGGTCGGCACACAATATGACAGCAAGGATTAGCGATTAACGAGTGCAGATTAGCGATTGTTCAATCCGGATCCAAAGTACAAATCACAGCTGCTAGCTAAGACGTGTCGAGACGTAGCGCAACAAGGTGAAAACAAAGGACGACGGAAAGAACGCACAGAACAAGCAAATAACCCGGAATTTTTCTTTTTCCTGAATTTTTCCCTGATTTTTCCAAAAGGCACTAGTAGGAATCAAACTTGTTTATTTTTTCACTATTTTTTTATTTTTCTCTGAACAAGGATCAAAAAAGATGCAACCACAAAAATTGGCACCTACAACTGAGGTGGGATGCGGTCTACAGAGATACAGCACGTTCTCTGAAAAGCGTGCAAAAACTTTGACAATTTTTTTCTTTGTTTTCCTGAATTTTTTGGCAATTTTGATGAAACCAAACAGGGCGAAGCAATCTGTTGTTGAGCGTGGGTAACAGTTGCGTGATGAACCTGTGCTGATAGAAGAATATGTGGAGCTATGGGTAGGCACACAATATGACAGTAAGGATTAGCAATTAACAAGTGCAGATTAGTGATTGTTCAATCCGGTTCCAAAGTACAAATCACAGCTGCTGGCTAAGACATGTCGAGACGTAGCGCAACAAGGTGAAAACAAAGGACGATGGAAAGAACGCACAGAACAAGCAAATAACCTGGAATTTTCCTTTTTCCTAAATTTTTCCCTAATTTTCCAAAAGGCACTAGTAGGAATCAAACTTGCTTATTTTTTCACTATTTTTTTATTTTGCTCTGAACAAGGATCAAAAAAGATGCAACCACAAAAATTGGCACCTACAACTAAGGTGGGATGTGGTCTACAGAAATACAGCACGTTCTCTGAAAAGTGTGCAAAAACTTTGACAATTTTTTTCTTTATTTTCCTGAATATTTTTGGCAATTTTCATGAAACCAAATAGGGCAAAGCAATCTGCTGTTGAGCGTGGGTAACAGTTGCAAGATGAACGTGTGCTGATAGAAGGATATGTGGAGCTATGGGTAGGCACACAATATGACAACAAGGATTAGTGATTAACGAGTGCAGATTAGCGATTGTTCAATCCGGATCCAAAGTACAAATCACAGCTGCTGGCTAAGACGTGTCGAGACGTAGCGCAACAAGGTGAAAAGAAAGGACGACAGAAAGAACGCACAGAACAATCAAATAACCCAGAATTTTTCTTTTTCCTGAATTTTTCCCTGATTTTTCCAAAAGGCACTAGTAGGAATCAAACTTGTTTATTTTTTCACTATTTTTTAATTTTTCTCTAAACAAGGATCAAAAAAGATGCAACCACAAAAATTGGCACCTACAATTGAGGTGGGATGTGGTCTATAGAAATACAGCACGTTCTCTAAAAAGCGTGCAAAAACTTTTACAATTTTTTTCTTTATTTTCCTGAATATTTTTGGCAATTTTCATGAAACCAAATAGGGCAAAGCAATCTGTTGTTGAGCGTGGGTAACAGTTGCAAGATGAATGTGTGCTAATAGAAGAATATGTGGAGCTATGGGTAGGCACACAATATGACAGCAAGGATTAGCGATTAACGAGTGCAGATTAGCGATTGTTCAATCCGGATAAAAAGTAGAAATCACAGCTGCTGCCTAAGACGTGTCGAGACGTAGCGCAACAAGGTGAAAACAAAGGACGACGGAAAGAACGCACAGAACAAGCCAATAACTCAGAATTTTCCTTTTTCCTGAATTTTTCCCTGATTTTCCAAAAGGCACTAGTAGGAATCAAACTTGTTTATTTTTTCACTATTTTTTTTTCTCTGAACAAGGATCAAAAAAGATGCAACCACAAAAATTGGCACCTACAACTGAGGTGGGATGTGGTCTACAGAAATACAGCACGTTCTCTGAAAAGCGTGCAAAAATTTTGACAATTTTTTTCTTCATTTTCCTGAATATTTTTGGCAATTTTCATGAAACCAAATGGGGCAAAGCAATCTGTTGTTGAACGTGGGTAACAGTTGCAAGATGAACGTGTGCTGATAGAAGAATATGTGGAGCTATGGGTCGGCACACAATATGACAGCAAGGATTAGCGATTAACGAGTGCAGATTAGCAATTGTTCAATCCAGATCCAAAGTACAAATCACAGCTGCTAGCTAAGACGTGTCGAGATGTAGCGCAACAAGGTGAAAACAAAGGACGACGGAAAAAACGCACAGAACAAGCAAATAACCCAGAATTTTTCTTTTTCCTGAATTTTTCCCTGATTTTTCCCAAAGGCACTACTAGGAATCAAACTTGTTTATTTTTCCACTATTTTTTTATTTTTCTCTGAACAAGGATCAAAAAAGAAGCTACCACAAAAATTGGCACCTACAACTGAGGTGGGATGCGGTCTACAGAGATACAGCACGTTCTCTGAAAAACATGCAAAAACTTTGACAATTTTTTTCTTTGTTTTCCTAAATTTTTTGGCAATTTTGATGAAACCAAACAGGGCGAAGCAATCCGTTGTTGAGCGTGGGTAACAGTTGCAAGATGAACCTGTGCTGATAGAAGAATATGTGGAGCTATGGGTAGGCACACAATATGACAGTAAGGATTAGTGATTAACGAGTGGAGATTAGCGATTATTCAATCCGGATCCAAAGTACAAATCATAGCTGCTGGCTAAGACATGTCGAGACATAGCGCAACAAGGTCAAAACAAAGGACGATGGAAAGAACGCACAGAACAAGCAAATAACCCAGAATTTACCTTTTTCCTAAATTTTTCGCTGATTTTCCAAAAGGGACTAGTAGGAATCAAACTTGTTTATTTTTTCACTATTTTTTTTTATTTTTCTCTGAACAAGGATAAAAAAAGATGCAACCACAAAAATTGGCACCTAAAACTGAGGTGGGATGTGGTCTACAGAAATACAGCACATTCTCTGAAAACCGTGCAAAAACTTTGACAATTTTTTTCTTTATTTTCGTGAATATTTTTGGCAATTTTCATGAAACCCAATAGGGCAAAGCAGTCTGTTGTTGAGCGTGGGTAACAGTTGCAAGATGAACGTGTGCTGATAGAAGAATATGTGGAGCTATGGGTAGGCACACAATATGACTGCAAGGATTAGCGATTAACGAGTGAGATTAGCGATTGTTCAATCAGAATCCAAAGTACAAATCATAGCTGCTGGCTAAGATGTGTCGAGACGTAGCGCAACAAGGTGAAAACAAAGGACGACAGAAAGAACGCACAGAACAATCAAATAACCCAGAATTTTTCTTTTTCCTGAATTTTTCCCTGATTTTTCCAAAAGGCACTTGTAGGAATCAAACTTGTTTATTTTTTCACTATTTTTTTTATTTTTCTCTGAACAAGGATAAAAAAAGATGCAACCATAAAAATTGGCACCTACAACTGAGGTGGGATGTGGTCTACAGAAATACAGCACGTTCTCTGAAAAGCGTGTTCTTGATGAAACCAAACAGGGCGAAGCAATCAGTTGTTGAGCGTTGGTAACTGTTGCAAGACGAACCTGTGCAGATAGAAGAATATATGGAGCTATGGCTAGGCACACAATATGACAGTAACGATTAGCAATTAACGAGTATAGATTAGCGATTGTTCGATCCGGATCTAAAGTACAAATCACAGCTGCTGGCGAAGACATGTCGAGACGTAGCGCAACAAGGTGAAAACAAAGGACGATAGAAAGAACGCATAGAACAAGCAAATATCCCGGAATGTTCCTTTTTCCCGAATTTTTCCCTGATTTTCCAAAAGGCACTAGTAGGAATCAAACTTGTTTATTTTTTCACTATTTTTTTTATTTTTCTCTGAACAAGGATAAAAAAAGATGCAACCACAAAAATTGGCACCAACAACTGAGGTGGGATGCGGTCTACAGAGATACAACACGTTCTCTGAAAAACATGCAAAAACTTTGACAATTTTTTTCTTTGTTTTTGTGAATTTTTTGGCAATTTTGATGACACCAAACTGGGCGAAGCAATCTGTTGTTGAGCGTGGGTAACAGTTGCAAGACAAACCTATGCTGATAGAAGAATATATGGAGCTATGGCTAGGCACACAATATGATAGTAACGATTAGCAATTAACGAGTGTAGATTAGCGATTGTTCAATCTGGATCCAAAGTACTAATCACAGCTGCTGGCTAAGACGTGTCGAGACGTAGCGCAACAAGGTGAAAACAAAGGACGATGGAAAGAACGCACAGAACAAGCAAATAACCCAGAATTTTCTTTTTTCCTAAATTTTTCACTAATTTTCCAAAAGGCACTAGTAGGAATCAAACTTGTTTATTTTTTCACTATTTTTTTTATTTTTCTCTGAACAAGGATCAAAAAAGATGCAACCACAAAAATTGGCACCTACAACTGAGGTGGGATGCGGTCTACAGAGATACAGCACGTTCTCTGAAAAACATGCAAAAACTTTGACAATTTTTTTCTTTGTTTTCGTGAATTTTTTGGCAATTTTGATGACACCAAACAGGGCGAAGCAATCTGTTGTTGAGCGTGGGTAACCGTTGCAAGACGAACTTGTGCAGATAGAAGAATATATGGAGCTATGGGTAGGCACACAATATGACAGTAAGGATTAGCAATTAACGAGTATAGATTAGCGATTGTTCAATCCGGATCCAAAGTACAAATCACAGCTGCTGGCTAAGACGTGTCGAGACGTAGCGCAACAAGGTGAAAACAAAGGACGACGGAAAGAACACACAGAACAAGCAAATAACCCAAAATTTTTCTTTTTCCTGAATTTTTCCCTGATTTTTCCAAATGACACTAGTAGGAATCTAACTTTTTTATTTTTTCACTATTTTTTTATTTTTCTCTGAACAAGGATAAAAAAAGATGCAACCACAAAAATTGGCACCTACAACTAAGGTTGGATGCGGTCTACAGAGATATAGCACGTTCTCTAAAAAACATCCAAAAACTTTGACAATTTTTTTCTTTGTTTTCGTGAATTTTTTGGCAATTTTGATGAGACCAAACAGGGCGAAGCAATCTGTTGTTGAGCGTGGGTAACAGTTGCAAGATGAACCTGTGCTAATAGAAGAATATATGGAGCTATGGGTAGGCACACAATATGACAGTAAGGATTAGCAATTAACGAGTGTAGATTAGCGATTGTTCAATCCGGATCCAAAGTATAAATCACAGCTGCTGGCGAAGACATGTCGAGACGTAGCGCAACAAGGTGAAAACAAAGGACGATGGAAAGAACGCACAGAACAAGCAAATAACCGAGAATTTTCCTTTTTCCTGAATTTTTCCCTGATTTTCCAAAAGGCACTAGTAGGAATCAAACTTGTTTATTTTTTCACTATTTTTTTTCTCTGAACAAGGATCAAAAAAGATGCAACCACAAAAATTGGCACCTACAACTGAGGTGGGATGTGGTCTACAGAAATACAGCACGTTCTCTGAAAAGCGTGCAAAAATTTTGACAATTTTTTTCTTTATTTTCCTGAATATTTTTGGCAATTTTCATGAAACCAAATAGGGCAAAGCAATCTGCTGTTGAACGTGGGTAACAGTTGCAAGATGAACGTGTGCTGATAGAAGAATATGTGGAGCTATGGGTCGGCACACAATATGACAGTAAGGATTAGCGATTAACGAGTGCAGATTAGCAATTGTTCAATCCGGATCCAAAGTACAAATCACAGCTGCTAGCTAAGACGTGTCGAGACGTAGCGCAACAAGGTGAAAACAAAGGACGACGGAAAGAACGCACAGAACAAGCAAATAACCCAGAATTTTTCTTTTTCCTGAATTTTTCCCTGATTTTTCCAAAAGGCACTAGTAGGAATCAAACTTGTTTATTTTTTCACTATTTTTTATTTTACTCTGAACAAGGATCAAAAAAGATGCAACCACAAAAATTGGCACCTACAACTGAGGTGGGATGAGGTCTACAGAGATACAGCACGTTCTCTGAAAATCGTGGAAAAACTTTTACAATTTTTTTCTTTGTTTTCCTAAATTTTTTGGCAATTTTGATGAAACCAAACAGGGCGAAGCAATCCGTAGTTGAGCGTGGGTAACAGTTGCAAGATGAACCTGTGCTGATAGAAGAATATGTGGAGCTATGGGTAGGCACACAATATGACAGTAAGGATTAGCAATTAACCAGTGGAGATTAGCGATTATTCAATCCGGATCCAAAGTACAAATCACAGCTGCTGGCTAAGACATGTCGAGACATAGCGCAACAAGGTCAAAACAAAGGACGATGGAAATAACGCACAGAACAAGCAAATAACCCAGAATTTTCCTTTTTCCTGAATTTTTCGCTGATTTTCCAAAAGGGACTAGTAGGAATCAAACTTGTTTATTTTTTCACTATTTTTTTTATTTTTCTCTGAACAAGGATAAAAAAAGATGCAACCACAAAAATTGGCACCTAAAACTGAGGTGGGATGTGGTCTACAGAAATACAGCACATTCTCTGAAAACCGTGCAAAAACTTTGACAATTTTTATCTTTATTTTCGTGAATATTTTTGGCAATTTTCATGAAACCAAATAGGGCAAAGCCGTCTGTTGTTGAGCGTGGGTAACAGTTGCAAGATGAACGTGTGCTGATAGAAGATTATGTGGAGCTATGGGTAGGCACACAATATGACAGTAAGGATTAGCGATTAACGAGTGAGATTAGCGATTGTTCAATCAGGATCCAAAGTACAAATCATAGCTACTGGCTAAGATGTGTCAAGACGTAGCGCAACATGGTGAAAACAAAGGACGACGGAAAGAACGCACAGAACAAGCAAATAACCCGGAATTTTCCTTTTTCCTGAATTTTTCCCTGATTTTCCAAAAGGCACTAGTAGGAATCAAACTTGTTTATTTTTTCACTATTTTTTTATTTTTCTCTAAACAAGAATAAAAAAAGATGCAACCACAAAAATTGGCACCTACAACTGAGGTGGGATGCGGTCTACAGAGATACAGCACGTTCTCTGAAAAACATGCAAAAACTTTGACAATTTTTTTCTTTGTTTTCGTGAATTTTTTGGCAATTTTGATGACACCAAACAGGGCGAAGCAATCTGTTGTTGAGCGTGGGTAACAGTTGCAAGACGAACCTGTGCAGATAGAAGAATATATGGAGCTATGGGTAGGCACACAATATGACAGTAAGGATTAGCAATTAACGAGTACAGATTAGCAATTGTTCAATCCGGATCTAAAGTACAAATCACAGCTGCTGGCGAAGACATGTCGAGACGTAGCGCAACAAGGTGAAAACAAAGGACGATATAAAGAACACACAGAACAAGCAAATAACCCGGAATTTTCCTTTTTCCTGAATTTTTCCCTGATTTTCCAAAAGGCACTAGTAGGAATCAAACTTGTTTATTTTTTCACTATTTTTTTATTTTTCTCTGAACAAGGATCAAAAAAGATGCAACCACAAAAATTGGCACCTACAACTGAGGTGGGATGCGGTCTACAGAGATACAGCACGTTCTCTGAAAAACATGCAAAAACTTTGACAATTTTTTTCTTTGTTTTCGTGAATTTTTTGGCAATTTTGATGACACCAAACAGGGTGAAGCAATCTGTTGTTGAGCGTGGGTAACAGTTGCAAGATGAACCTGTGCTGATAGAAGAATATATGGAGCTATGGGTAGGCACACAATATGACAGTAACGATTAGCAATTAACGAGTGTAGATTAGCGATTGTTCAATCCGGATCCAAAGTACTAATCACAGCTGCTGGCTAAGACGTGTCGAGACGTAGCGCAACAAGGTGAAAACAAAGGACGATGGAAAGAACGCACAGAACAAGCAAATAACCCGGAATTTTCTTTTTTCCTAAATTTTTCACTAATTTTCCAAAAGGCACTAGTAGGAATCAAACTTGTTTATTTTTTCACTATTTTTTTTATTTTTCTCTGAACAAGGATCAAAAAAGATGCCACCACAAAAATTGGCACCTACAACTGAGGTGGGATGCGGTCTACAGAGATACAGCACGTTCTCTGAAAAACATGCAAAAACTTTGACAATTTTTTTCTTTGTTTTCGTGAATTTTTTGGCAATTTTGATGACACCAAACTGGGCGAAGCAATCTGTTGTTGAGCGTGGGTAACCGTTGCAAGACGAACTTGTGCAGATAGAAGAATATATGGAGCTATGGGTAGGCACACAATATGACAGTAAGGATTAGCAATTAACGAGTATAGATTAGCGATTGTTCAATCCGGATCCAAAGTACAAATCACAGCTGCTGGCTAAGACGTGTCGAGACGTAGCGCAACAAGGTGAAAACAAAGGACGACGGAAAGAACACACAGAACAAGCAAATAACCCAAAATTTTTCTTTTTCCTGAATTTTTCCCTGATTTTTCCAAATGACAGTAGTAGGAATCAAACTTTTTTATTTTTTCACTATTTTTTTATTTTTCTCTGAACAAGGATAAAAAAAGATGCAACCACAAAAATTGGCACCTACAACTAAGGTTGGATGCGATCTACAGAGATATAGCACGTTCTCTAAAAAACATCCAAAAACTTTGACAATTTTTTTCTTTGTTTTCGTGAATTTTTTGGCAATTTTGATGAGACCAAACAGGGCGAAGCAATCTGTTGTTGAGCGTGGGTAACAGTTGCAAGATGAACCTGTGCTGATAGAGGAATATATGGAGCTATGGGTAGGCACACAATATGACAGTAAGGATTAGCAATTAACGAGTGTAGACTAGCGATTGTTCAATCCGGATCCAAAGTACAAATCACAGCTGCTGGCAAAGACATGTCGAGACGTAGCGCAACAAGGTGAAAACAAAGGACGATGGAAAGAACGCACAGAACAAGCAAATAACCTGGAATTTTCCTTTTTCCTAAATTTTTCCCTAATTTTCCAAAAGGCACTAGTAGGAATCAAACTTGTTTATTTTTTCACTATTTTTTTTATTTTTCTCTGAACAAGGATCAAAAAAGATGCAACCACAAAAATTGGCACCTACAACTGAGGTGGGATGTGGTCTACAGAAATACAGCACGTTCTCTGAAAAGCGTGTTCTTGATGAAACCAAACAGGGCGAAGCAATCAGTTGTTGAGCGTTGGTAACTGTTGCAAGACGAACCTGTGCAGATAGAAGAATATATGGAGCTATGGCTAGGCACACAATATGACAGTAACGATTAGCAATTAACGAGTATAGATTAGCGATTGTTCGATCCGGATCTAAAGTACAAATCACAGCTGCTGGCGAAGACATGTCGAGACGTAGCGCAACAAGGTGAAAACAAAGGACGATAGAAAGAACGCATAGAACAAGCAAATATCCCGGAATGTTCCTTTTTCCTGAATTTTTCCCTGATTTTCCAAAAGGCACTAGTAGGAATCAAACTTGTTTATTTTTTCACTATTTTTTTTATTTTTCTCTGAACAAGGATAAAAAAAGATGCAACCACAAATATTGGCACCAACAACTGAGGTGGGATGCGGTCTACAGAGATACAACACGTTCTCTGAAAAACATGCAAAAACTTTGACAATTTTTTTCTTTGTTTTCGTGAATTTTTTGGCAATTTTGATGACACCAAACAGGGCGAAGCAATCTGTTGTTGAGCGTGGGTAACAGTTGCAAGATGAACCTGTGCTGATAGAAGAATATATGGAGCTATGGCTAGGCACACAATATGACAGTAACGATTAGCAATTAACGAGTGTAGATTAGCGATTGTTCAATCCGGATCCAAAGTACAAATCACAGCTGCTGGCAAAGACATGTCGAGACGTAGCGCAACAAGGTGAAAACAAAGGACGATGGAAAGAACGCACAGAACAAGCAAATAACCCGGAATTTTCCTTTTTCCTAAATTTTTCCCTAATTTTCCAAAAGGCACTAGTAGGAATCAAACTTGTTTATTTTTTCACTATTTTTTTTATTTTTCTCTGAACAAGGATCAAAAAAGATGCAACCACAAAAATTGGCACCTACAACTGAGGTGGGATGCGGTCTACAGAGATACAGCACGTTCTCTGAAAAACATGCAAAAACTTTGACAATTTTTTTCTTTGTTTTTGTGAATTTTTTGGCAATTTTGATGACACCAAACTGGGCGAAGCAATCTGTTGTTGAGCGTGGGTAACAGTTGCAAGATGAACCTGTGCTGATAGAAGAATATATGGAGCTATGGGTAGGCACACAATATGACAGTAACGATTAGCAATTAACGAGTGTAGATTAGCGATTGTTCAATCCGGATCCAAAGTACAAATCACAGCTGCTGGCTAAGACGTGTCGAGACGTAGCGCAACAAGGTGAAAACAAAGGACGATGGAAAGAACGCACAGAACAAGCAAATAACCCGGAATTTTCTTTTTTCCTAAATTTTTCACTAATTTTCCAAAAGGCACTAGTAGGAATCAAACTTGTTTATTTTTTCACTATTTTTTTATTTTTCTCTGAACAAGGATCAAAAAAGATGCAACCACAAAAATTGGCACCTACAACTGAGGTGGGATGCGGTCTACAGAGATACAGCACGTTCTCTGAAAAACATGCAAAAACTTTGACAATTTTTTTCTTTGTTTTCGTGAATTTTTTGGCAATTTTGATGACACCAAACAGGGCGAAGCAATCTGTTGTTGAGCGTGGGTAACCGTTGCAAGACGAACTTGTACAGATAGAAGAATATATGGAGCTATGGGTAGGCACACAATATGACAGTAAGGATTAGCAATTAACGAGTATAGATTAGCGATTGTTCAATCCGGATCCAAAGTACAAATCACAGCTGCTGGCTAAGACGTGTCGAGACGTAGCGCAACAAGGTGAAAACAAAGGACGACGGAAAGAACACACAGAACAAGCAAATAACCCAAAATTTTTCTTTTTCCTGAATTTTTCCCTGATTTTTCCAAATGACACTAGTAGGAATCAAACTTTTTTATTTTTTCACTATTTTTTTATTTTTCTCTGAACAAGGATAAAAAAAGATGCAACCACAAAAATTGGCACCTACAACTAAGGTTGGATGCGGTCTACAGAGATATAGCACGTTCTCTAAAAAACATCCAAAAACTTTGACAATTTTTTTCTTTGTTTTCGTGAATTTTTTGGCAATTTTGATGAGACCAAACAGGGCGAAGCAATCTGTTGTTGAGCGTGGGTAACAGTTGCAAGATGAACCTGTGGTGATAGAAGAATATATGGAGCTATGGGTAGGCACACAATATGACAGTAAGGATTAGCAATTAACGAGTGTAGATTAGCGATTGTTCAATCCGGATCCAAAGTACAAATCACAGCTGCTGGCGAAGACATGTCGAGACGTAGCGCAACAAGGTGAAAACAAAGGACGATGGAAAGAACGCACAGAACAAGCAAATAACCGAGAATTTTCCTTTTTCCTGAATTTTTCCCTGATTTTCCAAAAGGCACTAGTAGGAATCAAACTTGTTTATTTTTTCACTATTTTTTTTCTCTGAACAAGGATCAAAAAAGATGCAACCACAAAAATTGGCACCTACAACTGAGGTGGGATGTGGTCTACAGAAATACAGCACGTTCTCTGAAAAGCGTGCAAAAATTTTGACAATTTTTTTCTTTATTTTCCTGAATATTTTTGGCAATTTTCATGAAACCAAATAGGGCAAAGCAATCTGCTGTTGAACGTGGGTAACAGTTGCAAGATGAACGTGTGCTGATAGAAGAATATGTGGAGCTATGGGTCGGCACACAATATGACAGTAAGGATTAGCGATTAACGAGTGCAGATTAGCAATTGTTCAATCCGGATCCAAAGTACAAATCACAGCTGCTAGCTAAGACGTGTCGAGACGTAGCGCAACAAGGTGAAAACAAAGGACGACGGAAAGAACGCATAGAACAAGCAAATAACCCAGAATTTTTCTTTTTCCTGAATTTTTCCCTGATTTTTCCAAAAGGCACTAGTAGGAATCAAACTTGTTTATTTTTTCACTATTTTTTATTTTACTCTGAACAAGGATCAAAAAAGATGCAACCACAAAAATTGGCACCTACAACTGAGGTGGGATGAGGTCTACAGAGATACAGCACGTTCTCTGAAAATCATGGAAAAACTTTTGCAATTTTTTTCTTTGTTTTCCTAAATTTTTTGGCAATTTTGATGAAACCAAACAGGGCGAAGCAATCCGTTGTTGAGCGTGGGTAACAGTTGCAAGATGAACCTGTGCTGATAGAAGAATATGTGGAGCTATGGGTAGGCACACAATATGACAGTAAGGATTAGCAATTAACCAGTGGAGATTAGCGATTATTCAATCCGGATCCAAAGTACAAATCACAGCTGCTGGCTAAGACATGTCGAGACATAGCGCAACAAGGTCAAAACAAAGGACGATGGAAATAACGCACAGAACAAGCAAATAACCCAGAATTTTCCTTTTTCCTGAATTTTTCGCTGATTTTCCAAAAGGGACTAGTAGGAATCAAACTTGTTTATTTTTTCACTATTTTTTTTATTTTTCTCTAAACAAGGATAAAAAAAGATGCAACCACAAAAATTGGCACCGAAAACTGAGGTGGGATGTGGTCTATAGAAATACAGCACATTCTCTGAAAACCGTGCAAAAACTTTGACAATTTTTATCTTTATTTTTGTGAATATTTTTGGCAATTTTCATGAAACCAAATAGGGCAAAGCCGTCTGTTGTTGAGCGTGGGTAACAGTTGCAAGATGAACGTGTGCTGATAGAAGATTATGTGGAGCTATGGGTAGGCACACAATATGACAGCAAGGATTAGCGATTAACAAGTGAGATTAGCGATTGTTCAATCAGGATCCAAAGTACAAATCATAGCTGCTGGCTAAGATGTGTCAAGACGTAGCGCAACATGGTGAAAACAAAGGACGACGGAAAGAACGCACAGAACAAGCAAATAACCCGGAATTTTCCTTTTTCCTGAATTTTTCCCTGATTTTCCAAAAGGCACTAGTAGGAATCAAACTTGTTTATTTTTTCACTATTTTTTTATTTTTCTCTAAACAAGAATAAAAAAAGATGCAACCACAAAAATTGGCACCTACAACTGAGGTGGGATGCGGTCTACAGAGATACAGCACGTTCTCTGAAAAACATGCAAAAACTTTGACAATTTTTTTCTTTGTTTTCGTGAATTTTTTGGCAATTTTGATGACACCAAACAGGGCGAAGCAATCTGTTGTTGAGCGTGGGTAACAGTTGCAAGATGAACCTGTGCAGATAGAAGAATATATGGAGCTATGGGTAGGCACAAAATATGACAGTAAGGATTAGCAATTAACGAGTACAGATTAGCGATTGTTCAATCCGGATCTAAAGTACAAATCACAGCTGCTGGCGAAGACATGTCGAGACGTAGCGCAACAAGGTGAAAACAAAGGACGATATAAAGAACGCACAGAACAAGCAAATAACCCGGAATTTTCCTTTTTCCTGAATTTTTCCCTGATTTTCCAAAAGGCACTAGTAGGAATCAAACTTGTTTATTTTTTCACTATTTTTTTATTTTTCTCTGAACAAGGATCAAAAAAGATGCAACCACAAAAATTGGCACCTACAACTGAGGTGGGATGCGGTCTACAGAGATACAGCACGTTCTCTGAAAAACATGCAAAAACTTTGACAATTTTTTTCTTTGTCTTCGTGAATTTTTTGGCAATTTTGATGACACCAAACAGGGTGAAGCAATCTGTTGTTGAGCGTGGGTAACAGTTGCAAGATGAACCTGTGCTGATAGAAGAATATATGGAGCTATGGGTAGGCACACAATATGACAGTAACGATTAGCAATTAACGAGTGTAGATTAGCGATTGTTCAATCCGGATCCAAAGTACAAATCACAGCTGCTGGCGAAGACATGTCGAGACGTAGCGCAACAAGGTGAAAAGAAAGGACGATGGAAAGAACGCACAGAACAAGCAAATAACCCGGAATTTTCCTTTTTCCTAAATTTTTCCCTAATTTTCCAAAAGGCACTAGTAGGAATCAAACTTGTTTATTTTTTCACTATTTTTTTATTTTTCTCTGAACAAGGATCAAAAAAGATGCAACCACAAAAATTGGCACCTACAACTGAGGTGGGATGTGGTCTACAGAGATACAGCATGTTCTCTGAAAAACAAGCAAAAACTTTGACAATTTTTTTCTTTGTTTTCGTGAATTTTTTGGCAATTTTGATGACACCAAACAGGGCGAAGCAATCTGTTGTTGAGCGTGGGTAACAGTTGCAAAATGAACCTGTGCTGATAGAAGAATATATGGAGCTATGGGTAGGCACACAATATGACAGTAACAATTAGCAATTAACGAGTGTAGATTAGCGATTGTTCAATCCGGATCCAAAGTACTAATCACAGCTGCTGGCGAAGACATGTCGAGACGTAGCGCAACAAGGTGAAAACAAAGGACGATGGAAAGAACGCACAGAACAAGCAAATAACCCGGAATTTTCTTTTTTCCTAAATTTTTCCCTAATTTTCCGAAAGGCACTAGTAGGAATCAAACTTGTTTATTTTTTCACTATTTTTTTTATTTTTCTCTGAACAAGGATCAAAAAAGATGGAACCACAAAAATTGGCACCTACAACTGAGGTGGGATGCAGTCTACAGAGATACAGCACGTTCTCTGAAAAACATGCAAAAACTTTGACAATTTTTTTCTTTGTTTTCGTGAATTTTTTGGCAATTTTGATGACACCAAACAGGGCGAAGCAATCTGTTGTTGAGCGTGGGTAACAGTTGCAAGACGAACCTGTGCAGATAGAAGAATATATGGAGCTATGGGTAGGCACACAATATGACAGTAAGGATTAGCAATTAACGAGTATAGATTAGCGATTGTTCAATCCGGATCCAAAGTACAAATCACAGCTGCTGGCTAAGACGTGTCAAGACGTAGCGCAACAAGGTGAAAACAAAGGACGACGGAAAGAACGCACAGAACAAGCAAATAACCCAGAATTTTTCTTTTTCCTGAATTTTTCCCAGATTTTTCCAAAAGACACTAGTAGGAATCAAACTTTTTTTTCACTAATTTTTTTATTTTTCTCTGAACAAGGATAAAAAAAGATGCAACCACAAAAATCGGCACCTACAACTGAGGTGGGATGCGGTCTGCAGAGATACAGCACGTTCTCCGAAAAACATGCAAAAACTTTGACAATTTTTTTCTTTGTTTTCGTGAATTTTTTGGCAATTTTGATGACACCAAACAGGGCGAAGCAATCTGTTGTTGAGCGTGGGTAACAGTTGCAAGACGAACCTGTGCAGATAGAAGAATATATGGAGCTATGGGTAGGCACACAATATGACAGTAAGGATTAGCAATTAACGAGTATAGATTAGCGATTGTTCAATCCGGATCTAAAGTACAAATCACAGCTGCTGGCGAAGACGTGTCGAGACGTAGCGCAACAAGGTGAAAATAAAGGACGATAGAAAGAACGCACAGAGCAAGCAAATAACCCGGAATTTTCCTTTTTCCTGAATTTTTCCCTGATTTTCCAAAAGGCACTAGTAGGAATCAAACTTGTTTATTTTTTCACTATTTTTTTATTTTTCTCTGAACAAGGATAAAAAAAGATGCAACCACAAAAATTGGCACCTACAACTGAGGTGGGATGCGGTCTACAGAGATACAACACGTTCTCTGAAAAACATGCAAAAACTTTGATAATTTGTTTCTTTGTTTTTGTGAATTTTTTGGCAATTTTGATGACACCAAACAGGGCGAAGCAATCTGTTGTTGAGCGTGGGTAACAGTTGCAAGACAAACCTATGCTGATAGAAGAATATATGGAGCTATGGCTAGGCACACAATATGACAGTAACGATTAGCAATTAACGAGTGTAGATTAGCGATTGTTCAATCCGGATCCAAAGTACAAATCACAGCTGCTGAAGAAGACATGTCGAGACGTAGCGCAAAAGGTGAAAACAAAGGACGATGGAAAGAACGCACAGAACAAGCAAATAACCCAGAATTTTCCTTTTTCCTAAATTTTTCCCTGATTTTCCAAAAGGCACTAGTAGGAATCAAACTTGTTTGTTTTTTCACTATTTTTTTATTTTTCTCTGAACAAGGATCAAAAAAGATGCAACCACAAAAATTGGCACCTACAACTGAGGTGGGATGCGGTCTACAGAAATGCAGCACGTTCTCTGAAAAGCGTGCAAAAACTTTGACAATTTTTTTCTTTATTTTCCTGAATATTTTTGGCAATTTTCATGAAACCAAATAGGGCAAAGCAATCTATTGTTGAGCGTGGGTAACAGTTGCAAGATGAACGTGTGCTGATAGAAGAATATGTGGAGCTATGGGTAGGCACACAATATGACAGCAAGGATTAGTGATTAACGAGTGCAGATTAGCAATTGTTCAATCTAGATCCAAAGTACAAATCATAGCTGCTGGCTAAGACGTGTCAAGACGTAGCGCAACAAGGTGAAAACGAAGGATGACGGAAAGAACGCACAGAACAAGCAAATAACCCAGAATTTTTCTTTTTCCTGAATTTTTTCCAGATTTTTCCAAAAGACACTAGTAGGAATCAAACTTTTTTTTCACTAATTTTTTATTTTTCTCTAAACAAGGATAAAAAAGATGCAACCACAAAAATTGGCACCTACAACGGAGGTGGGATGCGGTCTACAGAGATACAGCACGTTCTCTGAAAAACATGCAAAATCTTTGACAATTTTTTTCATTGTTTTCATGAATTTTTTGGCAATTTTGATGACACCAACCAGGGCGAAGCAATCTGTTGTTGAGCGTGGGTAACAGTTGCAAGACGAACCTATGCAGATAGAAGAATATATGGAGCTATGGGTTGGCACACAATATGACAGTAAGGATTAGCAATTAACGAGTATAGATTAGCGATTGTTCAATCCGGATCCAAAGTACAAATCACAGCTGCTGGCGAAGACATGTCGAGACGTAGCGCAACAAGGTGAAAACAAAGGACGATGGAAAGAACACACAGAACAAGCAAATAACCCGGAATTTTCCTTTTTCATAAATTTTCCCTAATTTTCCAAAAGGCACTAATAGGAATCAAACTTGTTTGTTTTTTCACTATTTTTTTTATTTTGCTCTGAACAAGGATAAAAAAAGATGCAACCACAAAAATTGGCACCTACAACTGAGGTGGGATGCGGTCTACAGAGATACAGCACGTTCTCTGAAAAACATGCAAAAACTTTGACAATTTTTTTCTTTGTTTTCGTGAATTTTTTGGCAATTTTGATGACACCAAACAGGGCGAAGCAATCTGTTGTTGAGCGTGGGTAACAGTTGCAAGATGAACCTGTGCTGATAGAAGAATATATGGAGCTATGGGTAGGCACACAATATGACAGTAACGATTAGCAATTAACGAGTGTAGCTTAGCGATTGTTCAATCCGGATCCAAAGTACAAATCACAGCTGCTGGCGAAGACATGTCGAGACGTAGCGCAACAAGGTGAAAACAAAGGACGATGGAAAGAACGCACAGAACAAGCAAATAACCCGGAATTTTCCTTTTTCCTAAATTTTTCCCTAATTTTCCAAAAGGCACTAGTAGGAATTTTCACTATTTTTTTATTTTTCTCTGAACAAGGATCAAAAAGATGCAACCACAAAAATTGGCACCTACAACTGAGGTGGGATGCGGTCTACAGAGATACAGCACGTTCTCTGAAAAACATGCAAAAACTTTGACAATTTTTTTCTTTGTTTTCGTGAATTTTTTGGCAATTTTGATGACACCAAACAGGGCGAAGCAATCTGTTGTTGAGCGTGGGTAACAGTTGCAAGACGAACCTGTGCAGATAGAAGAATATATGGAGCTATGGGTAGGCACACAATATGACAGTAATGATTAGCAATTAACGAGTATAGATTAGCGATTGTTCAATCCGGATCCAAAGTACAAATCACAGCTGCTAGCTAAGACGTGTCAAGACGTAGCGTAACAAGGTGAAAACAATGGACGACGGAAAGAACGCACAGAACAAGCAAATAACCCAGAATTTTTCTTTTTCCTGAATTTTTCCCAGATTTTTCCAAAAGACACTAGTAGGAATCAAACTTTTTTTTCACTAATTTTTTTATTTTTCTCTGAACAAGGATAAAAAAAGGTGCAACCACAAAAATTGGCACCTACAACTGAGGTGGGATGCGGTCTACAGAGATACAGCACGTTCTCTGAAAAACATGCAAAAACTTTGACAAATTTTTTCTTTGTTTTCGTGAATTTTTTGGCAATTTTGATGACACCAAACAGGGCGAAGCAATCTGTTGTTGAGCGTGGGTAACAGTTGCAAGACGAACCTCTGCAGATAGAAGAATATATGGAACTATGGGTAGGCACACAATATGACAGTAAGGATTAGCAATTAACGAGTATAGATTAGCGATTGTTCAATCCGGTTCTAAAGTACAAATCACAGCTGCTGGCGAAGACATGTCGAGACGTAGCGCAACAAGGTGCAAACAAAGGACGATAGAAAGAACGCACAGAACAAGCAAATAACCCGGAATTTTCCTTTTTCCTGAATTTTTCCCTGATTTTCCAAAAGGCACTAGTAGGAATCAAACTTGTTTATTTTTTCACTATTTTTTTTTATTTTTCTCTGAACAAGGATAAAAAAAGATGCAACCACAAAAATTGGCACCTACAACTGAGGTGGGATGTGGTCTACAGAAATACAGCACGTTCTCTGAAAAGCGTGCAAAAACTTTGACAATTTTTTTCTTTATTTTCCTGAATATTTTTGGCAATTTTCATGAAACGAAATGGGGCAAAGCAATCTGTTGTTGAGCATGGGTAACAGTTGCAAGATGAACGTGTGCTGATAGAAGAATATGTGGAGCTATGGGTAGGCACACAATATGACAGCAAGGATTAGTGATTAACGAGTGCAGATTAGCGATTATTCAATCCGGATCCAAAGTACAAATCACAACTGCTGGCTAAGACGTGTCAAGACGTAGCGCAACAAGGTGAAAACAAAGGACGACGAAAAGAACGCACAGAACAAGCAAATAACCCAGAATTTTTCTTTTTCTTGAATTTTTCCCTGATTTTTCCAAAAGACACTAGTAGGAATCAAACTTTTTTTACTAATTTTTTTATTTTTCTCTGAACAAGGATAAATAAAGATGCAACCACAAAAATTAGCACCTACAACTAAGGTGGGATGCGGTCTACAGAGATACAGCACGTTCTCTGAAAAACATGCAAAAACGTTGACAATTTTTTTCTTTGTTTTCGTGAATTTTTTGGCAATTTTGATGACACCAAACAGGGCGAAGCAATCTGTTGTTGAGCGTGGGTAACAGTTGCAAGATGAACCTGTGCTGATAGAAGAATATATAGAGCTATGGGTAGGCACACAATATGACAGTAACGATTAGCAATTAACGAGTGTAGCTTAGCGATTGTTCAATACGGATCCAAAGTACAAATCACAGCTGCTGGCGAAGACATGTCGAGACGTAGCGCAACAAGGTGAAAACAAAGGACGATGGAAAGAACGCACAGAACAAGCAAATAACCCGGAATTTTCCTTTTTCCTAAATTTTTCCATAATTTTCCAAAAGGCACTAGTAGGAATTTTCACTATTTTTTTTATTTTTCTCTGAACAAGGATCAAAAAGATGCAACCACAAAAATTGGCACCTACAACTGAGGTGGGATGCAGTCTACAGAGATACAACACGTTCTCTGAAAAACATGCAAAAACTTTGACAATTTTTTTCTTTGTTTTCGTGAATTTTTTGGCAATTTTGATGACACCAAACAGGGCGAAGCAATCTGTTGTTGAGCGTGGGTAACAGTTGCAAGACGAACCTGTGCAGATAGAAGAATATATGGAGCTATGGGTAGGCACACAATATGACAGTAAGGATTAGCAATTAACGAGTATAGATTAGCGATTGTTCATTCCGGATCCAAAGTACAAATCACAGCTGCTGGAACAAAGGACGACGAAAAGAACGCACAGAACAAGCAAATAACCCAGAATTTTTCTTTTTCTTGAATTTTTCCCTGATTTTTCCAGAAGACACTAGTAGGAATCAAACTTTTTTTACTAATTTTTTTATTTTTCTCTGAACAAGGATAAATAAAGATGCAACCACAAAAATTGGCACCTACAACTAAGGTGGGATGCGGTCTACAGAGATACAGCACGTTCTCTGAAAAACATGCAAAAACGTTGACAATTTTTTTCTTTGTTTTCGTGAATTTTTTGGCAATTTTGATGACACCAAACAGGGCGAAGCAATCTGTTGTTGAGCGTGGGTAACAGTTGCAAGATGAACCTGTGCTGATAGAAGAATATATAGAGCTATGGGTAGGCACACAATATGACAGTAACGATTAGCAATTAACGAGTGTAGCTTAGCGATTGTTCAATACGGATCCAAAGTACAAATCACAGCTGCTGGCGAAGACATGTCGAGACGTAGCGCAACAAGGTGAAAACAAAGGACGATGGAAAGAACGCACAGAACAAGCAAATAACCCGGAATTTTCCTTTTTCCTAAATTTTTCCATAATTTTCCAAAAGGCACTAGTAGGAATTTTCACTATTTTTTTTTATTTTTCTCTGAACAAGGATCAAAAAGATGCAACCACAAAAATTGGCACCTACAACTGAGGTGGGATGCAGTCTACAGAGATACAACACGTTCTCTGAAAAACATGCAAAAACTTTGACAATTTTTTTCTTTGTTTTCGTGAATTTTTTGGCAATTTTGATGACACCAAACAGGGCGAAGCAATCTGTTGTTGAGCGTGGGTAACAGTTGCAAGACGAACCTGTGCAGATAGAAGAATATATGGAGCTATGGGTAGGCACAC
Source organism: Saccharum spontaneum (assembly GCA_022457205.1). Taxonomy (NCBI): domain Eukaryota; kingdom Viridiplantae; phylum Streptophyta; class Magnoliopsida; order Poales; family Poaceae; genus Saccharum; species Saccharum spontaneum. Next base: position 1,038,236 of record CM039591.1, read on the forward strand.
AATATGACAGTAAGGATTAGCAATTAACGAGTATAGATTAGCGATTGTTCAATCCGGATCCAAAGTACAAATCACAGCTGCTGGCTAAGACGTGTCAAGACGTAGCGCAACAAGGTGAATACAAAGGACGACGGAAAGAACGCACAGAACAAGCAAATAACCTAGAATTTTTCTTTTTCCTGAATTTTTCCCAGATTTTTCCAAAAGACACTAGTAGGAATCAAACTTTTTTTTCACTAATTTTTTTATTTTTCTCTGAACAAGGATAAAAAAAGATGCAACCACAAAAATTGGCACCTACAACTGAGGTGGGATGCGGTCTACAGAGATACAGCACGTTCTCTGAAAAACATGCAAAAACTTTGACAAATTTTTTCTTTGTTTTCGTGAATTTTTTGGCAATTTTGATGACACCAAACAGGGCGAAGCAATCTATTGTTGAGCTTGGGTAACAGTTGCAAGACGAACCTGTGCAGATAGAAGAATATATGGAGCTATGGGTAGGCACACAATATGACAGTAAGGATTAGCAATTAACGAGTATAGATTAGCGATTGTTCAATCCGGATCTAAAGTACAAATCACAGCTGCTGGCGAAGACATGTCGAGACGTAGCGCAACAAGGTGCAAACAAAGGACGATAGAAAGAACGCACAGAACAAGCAAATAACCCTGAATTTTTCTTTTTCCTGAATTTTTCCCTGATTTTCCAAAAGGCACTAGTAGGAATCAAACTTGTTTATTTTTTCACTATTTTTTTTTCTCTAAACAAGGATAAAAAAAGATGCAACCACAAAAATTGGCACCTACAACTGAGGTGGGATGTGGTCTACAGAAATACAGCACGTTCTCTGAAAAGCGTGCAAAAACTTTGACATTTTTTTTCTTTATTTTCCTGAATATTTTTGGCAGTTTTCATGAAACGAAATGGGGCAAAGCAATCTGTTGTTGAGCGTGGGTAACAGTTGCAAGATGAACGTGTGCTGATAGAAGAATATGTGGAGCTATGGGTAGGCACACAATATGACAGCAAGGATTAGTGATTAACGAGTGCAGATTAGCGATTATTCAATCCGGATCCAAAGTACAAATCACAACTGCTGGCTAAGACATGTCAAGACGTAGCGCAACAAGGTGAAAACAAAGGACGACGGAAAGAACGCACAGAACAAGCAAATAACCCAGAATTTTTCTTTTTCTTGAATTTTTCCCTGATTTTTCCAAAAGACACTAGTAGGAATCAAACTTTTTTTTACTATTTTTTTTATTTTTCTCTGAACAAGGATAAATAAAGATGCAACCACAAAAATTGGCACCTACAACTGAGGTGGGATGCGGTCTACAGAGATACAGCACGTTCTCTGAAAAACGTGCAAAAACTTTGACAATTTTTTTCTTTGTTTCCGTGAATTTTTTGGCAATTTTGATGAAACCAAACAGGGCGAAGCAATCTGTTGTTGAGCGTGGGTAATAGTTGCAAGATGAACCTGTGCTGATAGAAGAATATATGGAGCTATGGGTAGGCACACAATATGACAGTAAGGATTAGCAATTAACGAGTGTAGATTAGCGATTGTTCAATCCGGATCCAAAGTACAAATCACAGCTGCTGGCTAAGACGTGTCAAGACGTAGCGCAACAAGGTGAAAACAAAGGACGATGGAAAGAACGCACAGAACAAGCAAATAACCTAGAATTTTTCTTTTTCCTGAATTTTTCCTAGATTTTTCCAAAAGACACTAGTAGGAATCAAACTTTTTTTTCACTAATTTTTTTATTTTTCTCTGAACAAGGATAAAAAAAGATGCAACCACAAAAATTGGCACCTACAACTGAGGTGGGATGCGGTCTACAGAGATACAGCACGTTCTCTGAAAAACATGCAAAAACTTTGACAAATTTTTTCTTTGTTTTCGTGAATTTTTTGGCAATTTTGATGACACCAAACAGGGCGAAGCAATCTATTGTTGAGCTTGGGTAACAGTTGCAAGACGAACCTGTGCAGATAGAAGAATATATGGAGCTATGGGTAGGCACACAATATGACAGTAAGGATTAGCAATTAACGAGTATAGATTAGCGATTGTTCAATCCGGATCTAAAGTACAAATCACAGCTGCTGGCGAAGACATGTCGAGACGTAGCGCAACAAGGTGCAAACAAAGGACGATAGAAAGAACGCACAGAACAAGCAAATAACCCGGAATTTTTCTTTTTCCTGAATTTTTCCCTGATTTTCCAAAAGGCACTAGTAGGAATCAAACTTGTTTATTTTTTCACTATTTTTTTTTCTCTGAACAAGGATAAAAAAAGATGCAACCACAAAAATTGGCACCTACAACTGAGGTGGGATGTGGTCTACAGAAATACAGCACGTTCTCTGAAAAGCGTGCAAAAACTTTGACATTTTTTTTCTTTATTTTCCTGAATATTTTTGGCAGTTTTCATGAAACGAAATGGGGCAAAGCAATCTGTTGTTGAGCGTGGGTAACAGTTGCAAGATGAACGTGTGCTGATAGAAGAATATGTGGAGCTATGGGTAGGCACACAATATGACAGCAAGGATTAGTGATTAACGAGTGCAGATTAGCGATTATTCAATCCGGATCCAAAGTACAAATCACAACTGCTGGCTAAGACATGTCAGGACGTAGCGCAACAAGGTGAAAACAAAGGACGACGGAAAGAACGCACAGAACAAGCAAATAACCCAGAATTTTTCTTTTTCTTGAATTTTTCCCTGATTTTTCCAAAAGACACTAGTAGGAATCAAACTTTTTTTTACTATTTTTTTTATTTTACTCTGAACAAGGATAAACAAAGATGCAACCACAAAAATTGGCACCTACAACTGAGGTGGGATGCGGTCTACAGAGATACAGCACGTTCTCTGAAAAACGTGCAAAAACTTTGACAATTTTTTTCTTTGTTTCCGTGAATTTTTTGGCAATTTTGATGAAACCAAACAGGGCGAAGCAATCTGTTGTTGAGCGTGGGTAACAGTTGCAAGATGAACCTGTGCTGATAGAAGAATATATGGAGCTATGGGTAGGCACACAATATGACAGTAAGGATTAGCAATTAACGAGTGTAGATTAGCGATTGTTCAATCCGGATCCAAAGTACAAATCACAGCTGCTGGCGAAGACATGTCGAGACGTAGCGCAACATGGTGAAAACAAAGGACGATGGAAAGAACGCACAGAACAAGCAAATAACCTGGAATTTTCCTTTTTCCTGAATTTTTCCCTGATTTTCCAAAAGGCACCGGTAGGAATCAAACTTGTTTATTTTTTCACTATTTTTTTTATTTTTCTCTGAACAAGGATCAAAAAAGATGCAACCACAAAAATTGGCACCTACAACTGAGGTGGGATGTGGTCTACAGAAATACAGCACGTTCTCTAAAAAGTGTGCAAATACTTTGACAATTTTTTTCTTTATTTTCCTGAATATTTTTGGCAATTTTCATAAAACCAAATAGGGCAAAGCAATCTGTTGTTGAGTGTGGGTAACAGTTGCAAGATGAATGTGAGCTGATAGAAGAATATGTGGAGCTATGGGTAGGCACACAATATGACAGCAAGGATTAGCGATTAACGAGTGCAGATTAGTGATTGTTCAATCCGGATCCAATGTACAAATCACAACTGCGGGCTAAGACGTGTCGAGACGTAGCGCAACAAGGTGAAAACAAAGGACGCCGGAAAGAACGCACAGAACACGCAAATAACCCAGAATTTTTCTTTTTCCTGAATTTTTCCCTGATTTTTCCAAAAGGCACTAGTAGGAATCAAACTTGTTTATTTTTTCACTATTTTTTTTATTTTTCTCTGAACAAGGATCAAAAAAGATGCAACCACAAAAATTGGCACCTACAACTGAGGTGGGATGTGGTCTACAGAAATACAGCACGTTCTCTGAAAAGCGTGCAAAAACTTTGACAATTTTTTTCTTAATTTTCCTGAATATTTTTGGCAATTTTCATGAAACCAAATAGGGCAAAGCAATCTGTTGTTGAGCGTGGGTAACAGTTGCAAGATGAACGTATGCTGATAGAAGAATATGTGGAGCTATGGGTAGGCACACAATATGACAGCAAGGATTAGTGATTAACGAGTGCAGATTGGCGATTGTTCAATCCGGATCCAAAGTACAGATCACAGCTGCTGGCTAAGACGTGTGGAGACGTAGCGCAACAAGGTGAAAACAAAGGACGACGGAAAGAACGCACAGAACAAGCAAATAACCCGGAATTTTCCTTTTTCCTGAATTTTTCCCTGATTTTTCCAAAAGACACTAGTAGGAATCAAACTTTTTTATTTTTTCACTATTTTTTTATTTTTCTCTGAACAAGGATAAAAAAAGATGCAACCACAAAAATTGGCACCTACAACTGAGGTGGGATGCGGTCTACAGAGATACAGCACGTTCTATGAAAAGCGTGCAAAAACTTTGACAATTTTTTTCTTTGTTTTCCTGAATTTTTTGGCAATTTTGATGAAACCAAACAGAGCGAAGCAATCTGTTGTTGAGCGTGGGTAACAGTTACGTGATGAACCTGTGCTGATAGAAGAATATGTGGAGCTATGGGTAGGCACACAATATGACAGTAAGGATTAGCAATTAACAAGTGCAGATTAGCGATTGTTCAATCCGGATCCAAAGTACAAATCACAGCTGCTGGCTAAGACATGTCGAGACGTAGCGCTACAAGGTGAAAACAAAGGACGATGGAAAGAACGCACAGAACAAGCAAATAACCCGGAATTTTCCTTTTTCCTGAATTTTTCCCTAATTTTCCAAAAGGCACTAGTAGGAATCAAACTTGTTTATTTTTTCACTATTTTTTTATTTTTCTCTGAACAAGGATAAAAAAGATGCAACCACAAAAATTGGCACCTACAACTGAGGTGGGATGTGGTCTACAGAAGCACAGCACGTTCTCTGAAAAGCGTGCAAAAACTTTGACAATTTTTTTCTTTATTTTCCTGAATATTTTTAGCAATTTTCATGAAACGAAATGGGGCAAAGCAATCTATTGTTGAGCGTGGGTAACAGTTGCAAGATGAATGTGTGCTGATAGAAGAATATGTGGAGCTATGGGTAGGCACACAATATGATAGCAAGGATTAGCGTTTAACGAGTGCAGATTAGCGATTGTTCAATCTGAATCCAAAGTAGAAATCACAGCTGCTGCCTAAGACGTGTCGAGACGTAGCGCAGCAAGGTGAAAACAAAGGACGACCGAAAGAACGCACAGAACAAGCAAATAACACGGAATTTTCCTTTTTCCTGAATTTTTCCCTGATTTTCCAAAAGGCACTTGTAGGAATCAAACTTGTTTATTTTTTCACTATTTTTTTTCTCTGAACAAGGATTAAAAAAGATGCAACCACAAAAATTGGCACCTACAACTGAGGTGGGATGTGGTCTACAGAAATACAGCACGTTCTCTGAAAAGCGTGCAAAAATTTTGACAATTTTTTTCTTTATTTTCCTGAATATTTTTGGCAATTTTCATGAAACCAAATAGGGCAAAGCTATCTGTTGTTGAACGTGGGTAACAGTTGCAAGATGAACGTGTGCTGATAGAAGAATATGTGGAGCTATGGGTAGGCACAAAATATGACAGCAAGGATTAGCGATTAACGAGTGCAGATTAGCGATTGTTCAATCCGGATCCAAAGTACAAATCACAGCTGCTAGCTAAGACGTGTCGAGACGTAGCGCAACAAGGTGAAAACAAAGGACGACGGAAAGAACGCACAGAACAAGCAAATAACCCGGAATTTTTCTTTTTCCTGAATTTTTCCCTGATTTTTCCATAAGGCACTAGTAGGAATCAAACTTGTTTATTTTTTCACTATTTTTTTATATTTCTCTGAACAAGGATCAAAAAAGATGCAACCACAAAAATTGGCACATACAACTGAGGTGGGATGCGGTCTACAGAGATACAGCACGTTCTCTGAAAAGCGTGCAAAAACTTTGACAATTTTTTTCTTTGTTTTCCTGAATTTTTTGGCAATTTTGATGAAACCAAACAGGGCGAAGCAATCTGTTGTTGAGCGTGGGTAACAGTTGCGTGATGAACCTATGCTGATAGAAGAATATGTGGAGCTAAGGGTAGGCACACAATATGACAGTAAGGATTAGCAATTAACAAGTGCAGATTAGTGATTGTTCAATCCGGTTCCAAAGTACAAATCACAGCTGCTGGCTAAGACATGTCGAGACGTAGCGCAACAAGGTGAAAACAAAGGATGATGGAAAGAACGCACAGAACAAGCAAATAACCTAGAATTTTCCTTTTTCCTCAATTTTTCCCTAATTTTCCAAAAGGCACTAGTAGGAATCAAACTTGTTTATTTTTTCACTATTTTTTTATTTTTCTCTGAACAAGGATAAAAAAAGATGCAACCACAAAAATTGGCACCTACAACTGAGGTGGGATGTGGTCTATAGAAATAAAGCACGTTCTCTGAAAAGCGTGCAAAAACTTTGACAATTTTTTTCTTTATTTTCCTGAATATTTTTGGCAATTTTCATGAAACCAAATAGGGCAAAGCAATCTGTTGTTGAGCGTGGGTAACAGTTGCAAGATGAACGTGTGCTGATAGAAGAATATGTGGAGCTATGGGTAGGCACACAATATGACAGCAAGGATTAGTGATTAACGAGTGCAGATTAGCGATTGTTCAATCTGGATCTAAAGTACAAATCACAGCTGCTGGCTAAGACGTGTCGAGATGTAGCGCAACAAGGTGAAAACAAAGGACGACGGGAAGAACGCACAAAACAAGCAAATAACCAAAAATTTTTCTTTTTCCTGAATTTTTCTCTGATTTTTCCTAATGACACTAGTAGGAATCAAACTTTTTTATTTTTTCAGTATTTTTTTATTTTTCTCTGAACAAGGATAAAAAAAGATGCAACCACAAAAATTGGCACCTACAACTAAGGTGGGATGCGGTCTACAGAGATATAGCACGTTCTTTGAAAAACATCCAAAAACTTTGACAATTTTTTTCTTTGTTTTCGTGAATTTTTTGGCCATTTTGATGAGACCAAACAGGGCGAAGCAATCTGTTGTTGAGCGTGGGTAACAGTTGCAAGATAAACCAGTGCTGATAGAAGAATATGTGGAGCTATGGGTAGGCACACAATATGACAGCAATGATTAGCAATTAACGAGTGCAGATTAGCGATTGTTCAATCCGAATCCAAAGTACAAATCACAGCTGCTGGCTAAGACGTGTCGAGACGTAGCGCAACAAGGTGAAAACAGAGGACGACGGAAAGAACGCACAGAACAAGCAAATAACCCGAAATTTTCCTTTTTCCTGAATTTTTCCCTGATTTTCCAAAAGGCACTAGTAGGAATCAAACTTGTTTAATTTTTCACTATTTTTTTTTCTCTGAGCAAGGATTAAAAAAGATGCAACCACAAAAATTGGCACCTACAACTGAGGTGGGATGTGGTCTATAGAAATACAGCACGTTCTCTGAAAAGCGTGTAAAAACTTTGATAATTTTTTTCTTTATTTTCCTGAATATTTTTGGCAATTTTCATGAAACCAAATAGGGCAAAGCAATCTGTTGTTGAGCGTGGGTAACAGTTGCAAGATGAATGTGTGCTGATAGAAGAATATGTGGAGCTATGGGTAGGCACACAATATGACAGCAAGGATTAGCGATTAACGAGTGCAGATTAGCGATTGTTCAATCCGGATAAAAAGTAGAAATCACAGCTGCTGCCTAAGGCGTGTCGAGATGTAGCGCAACAAGGTGAAAACAAAGGACGACGGAAAGAACGCACAGAACAAGAAAATAACTCGGAATTTTCCTTTTTCCTGAATTTTTCCCTGATTTTCCAAAAGGCACTAGTAGGAATCAAACTTGTTTATTTTTTCACTATTTTTTTTCTCTGAACAAGGATCAAAAAAGTTGCAACCACAAAAATTGGCACCTACAACTGAGGTGGGATGTGGTCTACAGAAATACAGCACGTTCTCTAAAAAGCGTGCAAAAATTTTGACAATTTTTTTCTTTATTTTCCTGAATATTTTTGGTAATTTTCATGAAACCAAATAGGGCAAAGCAATCTGTTGTTGAACGTGGGTAACAGTTGCAAGATGAACGTGTGCTGATAGAAGAATATGCGGAGCTATGGGTCGGCACACAATATGACAGCAAGGATTAGCGATTAACGAGTGCAGATTAGCAATTGTTCAATCCGGATCCAAAGTACAAATCACAGCTGCTAGCTAAGACGTGTCGAGACGTAGCGCAAGAAGGTGAAAACAAAGGACGACGGAAAGAACGCACAGAACAAGCAAATAACCCAGAATTTTTCTTTTTCCTAAATTTTTCCCTGATTTTTCCAAAAGGCACTAGTAGGAATCAAACTTGTTTATTTTTTCACTATTTTTCTATTTTTCTCTGAACAAGGATCAAAAAAGATGCAACCACAAAAATTGGCACCTACAACTGAGGTGGGATGCGGTCTACAGAGATACAGCACGTTCTCTGAAAAACGTGCAAAAACTTTGACAATTTTTTTCTTTGTTTTCCTAAATTTTTTGGCAATTTTAATGAAACCAAACAGGGCGAAGCAATCCATTGTTGAGCGTGGGTAACAGTTGCAAGATGAACCTATGCTGATAGAAGAATATGTGGAGCTATGGGTAGGCACACAATATGACAGTAAGGATTACCAATTAACGAGTGGAGATTAGCGATTATTCAATCCGGATCCAAAGTACAAATCACAGCTGCTGGCTAAGACATGTCGAGACATAGCGCAACAAGGTCAAAACAAAGGACGATGGAAAGAACGCACAGAACAAGCAAATAACCCGGAATTTTCCTTTTTCCTGAATTTTTCCCTGATTTTTCCAAAAGACACTAGTAGGAATCAAACTTTTTTATTTTTTCACTATTTTTTTTATTTTTCTCTGAACAAGGATAAAAAAAGATGCAACCACAAAAATTGGCACCTACAACTGAGGTGGGATGCGGTCTACAGAGATACAGCACGTTCTATGAAAAGCGTGCAAAAACTTTGACAATTTTTTTCTTTGTTTTCCTGAATTTTTTGGCAATTTTGATGAAACCAAACAGAGCGAAGCAATCTGTTGTTGAGCGTGGGTAACAGTTACGTGATGAACCTGTGCTGATAGAAGAATATGTGGAGCTATGGGTAGGCACACAATATGACAGCAAGGATTAGCAATTAACGAGTGCAGATTAGCGATTGTTCAATCTGGATGTAAAGTACAAATCACAGCTGCTGGCTAAGACGTGTCGAGATGTAGCGCAACAAGGTGAAAACAAAGGACGACGGGAAGAACGCACAAAACAAGCAAATAACCAAAAATTTTTCTTTTTCCTGAATTTTTCTCTGATTTTTCCTAATGACACTAGTAGGAATCAAACTTTTTTATTTTTTCAGTATTTTTTTATTTTTCTCTGAACAAGGATAAAAAAAGATGCAACCACAAAAATTGGCACCTACAACTCTGGCGGGATGTGGTCTACAGAAATACAGCACGTTTTCTGAAAAGCGTGCAAAAACTTTGATATTTTTTTCTTTATTTTTCTGAATTTTTTTGCAATTTTTATGAAGCCAAACAGGGCGAAAAAATCTGCTGTTGAGCGTGGGTAACAGTTGCAAAATGAACTTGTGCTGATAGAAGAATATGTGGAGCTATGGGTAGGCACACAAGATGACCGCAAGGATTAGCAATTAACAAGTGCAGATTAGCGATGGTTCAATCCTGATCCAAAGTACAAATCACAGCTGCTGGCTAAGACGTGTCGAGACATAGCGCAACAAGGTGAAAACAAAGGACGATGAAAAGAACGCACAAAACAAGCAAATAACCCAGAATTTTCCTTTTCCTAAATTTTTCCCTGTTTTTCCAAAAGGCACCAGTAGGAATCAAACTTTTTTATTTTTTTCACTATTTTTTTATTTTTCTCTGAACAAGGATCAAAAAGATGCAACCACAAAAATTGGCACCTACAACTGAGGTGGGATGTGGTCTACAGAAATACAGCACGTTCTCTGAAAAGCGTGCAAAAACTTTGACAATTTTTTTTCTTTATTTTCCTGAATATTTTTGGCAATTTTCATGAAACCAAATAGGGCAAAGCAATCTGTTGTTGAGCATGGGTAACAGTTACAAGATGAACGTGTGCTGATAGAAGAATATGTGGAGCTAAGGGTAGGCACACAATATGACAGCAAGGATTAGCAATTAACGAGTGCAGATTAGCGATTGTTCAATCCGGATCCAAAGTACAAATCACAGCTGCTGGCTAGGACGTGTCGAGACGTAGCGCAACAAGGTGAAAAAAAGGACGACGGAAAGAACGCACAGAACAAGCAAATAACCCAAAATTTTCCTTTTTCCTGAATTTTTCCCTGATTTTCCAAAAGGCACTAGTAGGAATCAAACTTTTTTATTTTTTCACTATTTTTTTATTTTTCTCTGAACAAGGATAAAAAAGACGCAACCACAAAAATTTGCACCTACAACTGAGGTGGGATGTGGTCTACAGAAATATAGCACGTTCTCTGAAAAGCGTGCAAAAACTTTGATATTTTTTCTTTATTTTCCTAAATTTTTTGCAATTTTGATGAAACCAAACAGGGCGAAGCAATCTGCTGTTGAACGTGGGTAACAGTTGCAAGATGAACTTGTGCTGATAGAAGAATATATGGAGCTATGGGTAGGCACACAATATGACCACAAGGATTAGCAATTAACAAGTGCAGAGTAGCGATCGTTCAATCCTGATCCAAAGTACGAATCACTGCTGCTGACTAAGACGTGTCGAGACATAGCGCAACAAGGTGAAATCAAAGGACGATGAAAAGAACGCACAGAACAAGCAAATAACCCGGAATTTTCCTTTTCCTGAATTTTTCCCTGTTTTTTCCAAAAGGCACCAGTAGGAATCAAACTTTTTTATTTTTTTCACAAATCTTTTTATTTTTCTCTGAACAAGGATCAAAAAAGATGCAACCACAAAAATTGGCACCTACAACTGAGGTGGGATGTGGTCTACAGAAATACAACACGTTCTCTGAAAAGCGTGCAAAAACTTTGACAATTTTTTTTCTGTTTTCCTGAATTTTTTGGCAATTTTGATGAAACCATAGAGGGCGAAGCAATCTGTTGTTGAGCGTGGGTAACAGTTGCAAGATGAACCTGTGCTGATAGAAGAATATGTGGAGCTATGGGTAGGCACACAATATGACAGCAAGGATTAGCAATTAACGAGTGCAGATTAGCAATTGTTCAATCCAGATCTAAAGTACAAATCACAGCTGCTAGCTAAGACATGTCGAGACGTAGCGCAACAAGGTGAAAACAAAGGACGATTGAAAGAATACATAGAACAAGCAAATAACCCAGAATTTTACTTTTTCCTGAATTTTTCCCTGATTTTCCAAAAGACACTGGTAGGAAACAAACTTTTTTATTTTTTCACTATTTTTTTATTTTTCTCTGAAGAAGGATAAAAAAATACGCAACCACAAAAATTGGCACCTACAACTGAGGTGGGATGTGGTCTACAGAAATACAGCACATTCTCTAAAAAGCATGCAAAAACTTTGATATTTTTTTTCTTTATTTTTCAGAATTTTTTTGCAATTTTTATGAAACCAAACAGGGCGAAGCAATCTGCTGTTGAGCGTGGGTAACAGTTGCAAGATGAACTTGTGCTGATAGAAGAATATGTGGAGCTATGGGTAGGCACACAAGATGACCGCATGGATTAGCAATTAACAAGTGCAGACTAGCGATGGTTCAATCCTGATCCAAAGTACAAATCACAGCTGCTGGCTAAGATGTGTCGAGACATACGCAACAAGGTGAAAACAAAGGACGATGAAAAGAACGCACAGAACAAGCAAATAACCCGGAATTTTCCTTTTCCTAAATTTTTCCCTGTTTTTTATTTTTTTCACTATTTTTTTATTTTTCTCTGAACAAGGATCAAAAAAGATGCAACCACAAAAATTGGCACCTACAACTGAGGTGGGATGTGGTCTATAGAAATACAGCACGTTCTCTGAAAAGCGTGCAAAAACTTTGACAATTTTTTTCTTTATTTTCCTGAATATTTTTGGCAATTTTCATGAAACCAAATAGGGCAAAGCAATCTGTTGTTGAGCGTGGGTAACAGTTACAAGATGAACGTGTGCTGATAGAAGAATATGTGGAGCTAAGGGTAGGCACACAATATGACAGCAAGGATTAGCTATTAACGGGTGCAGATTAGCGATTGTTCAATCCGGATCCAAAGTACAAATCACAGCTGCTGGCTAAGACGTGTCGAGACGTAGCGCAACAAGGTGAAAACAAAGGACGACGGAAAGAACGCACAGAACAAGCAAATAACCCGAAATTTTCCTTTTTCCTGAATTTTTCCCTGTTTTTTCCAAAAGGCACTAGTAGGAATCAAACTTTTTTATTTTTTCACTATTTTTTTTTATTTTTCTCTGAACAAGGGTCAAAAAAGATGCAACCACAAAAATTGGCACCTACAACTGAGGTGGGATGCGGTCTACAGAGATACAGCACGTTCTCTGAAAAGCGTGCCAAAACTTTGACAATTTTTTTCTTTGTTTTCCTGAATTTTTTAGCAATTTTGATGAAATCAAAGAGGGTGAAGCAATCTGTTGTTGAGCGTGGGTAATAGTTGCAAGATGGACGTGTGCTGATAGAAGAATATGTGGAGCTATGGGTAGGCACACAATATGACAGCAAGGATTAGCAATTAACGAGTGCAGATTAGCGATTGTTCAATATGGATCCAAAGTACAAATCACAGCTGCTGGCTAAGACATGTCGAGACGTAGCGCAACAAGGTGAAAACAAAGGACGACGGAAAGAACGCACAGAACAAGCAAATAACCCGGAATTTTCCTTTTTCCTGAATTTTTCCCTGATTTTACAAAAGGCACCAGTAGGAATCAAACTTTTTTTATCTTTCACTATTTTTTTATTTTTCTCTGAACAAGGATCAAAAAAGATGCAACCACAAAAATTGGCACTTACAACTGAGGTGGGATGCGGTCTACAGAGATATAGCACGTTCTCTTAAAAGCGTGCCAAAACTTTGACAATTTTTTTCTTTGTTTTCCTGAATTTTTTGGCAATTTTGATGAAACCATAGAGGGCGAAGCAATCTGTTGTTGAGCGTGGGTAACAGTTGCAAGATGAACCTGTGCTGATAGAAAAATATGTGGAGCTATGGGTAGGCACACAATATGACAGCAAGGATTAGCAATTAACGAATGCAGATTAGCGATTGTTCAATCCGGATCCAAAGTACAAATCACAGCTGCTAGCTAAGACATGTCGAGACGTAGCGCAACAAGGTGAAAACAAAGGACGATTGAAAGAACGCACTGAACAAGCAAATAACCCAGAATTTTCCTTTTTCCTGAATTTTTTCCTGATTTTCCAAAAGGCACAAGTAGAAATCAAACTTTTTTATTTTTTCACTATTTTTTTATTTTTCTCTGAACAAGGATAAAAAAAGACGCAACCAGAAAAATTGACACCTACAACTGAGGTGGGATGTGGTCTACAGAAATCAGCACGTTCTCTGAAAAGCGTGCAAAAACTTTGATTTTTTTTCTTTATTTTCCTAAAGTTTTTTGCAATTTTGATGAAACCAAACAGGGCGAAGCAATCTGCTATTGAGCGTGGGTAACAGTTGCAAGATGAACTTGTGCTGATAGAAGAATATGTGGAGCTACGGGTAGGCACACAATATGACCGCAAGGATTAGCAATTAACAAGTGCAGATTAGCGATTGTACAATCCTGATCCAAAGTACAAATCACAGCTGCTGGCTAAGACGTGTCGAGACATAGCGCAACAAGGTGAAAACAAAGGACGATGAAAAGAACGCACAGAACAAGCAAATAACCGGGAATTTTCCTTTTCCTCAATTTTTCCCTATTTTTTCCAAAAGGCACCAGTAGAAATCAAACTTTTTTTTCACTATTTTTTTTTATTTTTCACTGAACAAGGATAAAAAAAGATGTAACCACAAAAATTGGCACCTACAACTGAGGTGGGATGTGGTCTACAGAAATACAGCACGTTTTCTGAAAAGCGTGCAAAAACTTTGATAATTTTTTTTCTTTATTTTCCTAATTTTTATGGCAATTTTGATGAAACCATAGAGGACGAAGCAATCTGTTGTTGAGTGTGGGTAACAGTTGCAAGATGAACCTGTGCTGATAGAAGAATATGTAGAGCTATGGGTAGGCACACAATATGACAGCAAGGATTAGCAATTAACTAGTGCAGATTAGTGATTGTTTAATCCGGATCCAAAGTACAAATCACAGCTGCTAGCTAAGACATGTCGAGACGTAGCGCAACAAGGTGAAAACAAAGGACGATTGAAAGAAGGCACAGAACAAGCAAATAAACCAGTATTTTCCTTTTTCCTGAATTTTTCCCTGATTTTCCAAAAGGCACTAGTAGAAATCAAACTTTTTTATTTTTTCACTATTTTTTTATTTTTCTCTGAACAAGGATAAAAAAAGACGTAACCACAAAAATTGGCACCTACAACTGAGGTGGGATGTGGTCTACAGAAATACAGCACGTTCTCTGAAAAGCGTGCAAAAACTTTGACAATTTTTTTCTTTATTTTCCTGAATATTTTTGGCAATTTTCATGAAACCAAATAGGGCAAAGCAATCTGTTGTTGAGCGTGGGTAACAGTTACAAGATGAACGTGTGCTGATAGAAGAATATGTGGAGCTAAGGGTAGGCACACAATATGACAGCAAGGATTAGCAATTAACGAGTGCAGATTAGCGATTGTTCAATCCGGATCCAAAGTACAAATCACAGCTGCTGGCTAAGACGTGTCGAGACGTAGCGCAACAAGGTGAAAACAAAGGACGACGGAAAGAACGCACAGAACAAGCAAATAACCCAGAATTTTCCTTTTTCCCGAATTTTTCCCTGATTTTCCAAAAGGCACTAGTAGAAATCAAACTTTTTTATTTTTTCACTATTTTTTATTTTTTTCTGAACAAGGATAAAAAAAGACGTAACCACAAAAATTGGCACCTACAACTGAGGTGGGATGTGGTCTATAGAAATACAGCACATTCTCTGAAAAGCGTGCAAAAACTTTGACAATTTTTTTCTTTATTTTCGTGAATATTTTTGGCAATTTTCATAAAACCAAATAGGGCAAAGCAATCTGTTGTTGAGCGTGGGTAACAGTTACAAGATGAACGTGTGCTGGTAGAAGAATATGTGGAGCTAAGGGTAGGCACACAATATGATAGCAAGGATTAGCAATTAACGAGTGCAGATTAGCGATTGTTCAATCCGGATCCAAAGTACAAATCACAGCTGCTGGCTAAGACGTGTTGAGACGTAGCGCAACAAGGTGAAAACAAAGGACGACGGAAAGAACGCACAGAACAAGCAAATAACCTGGAATTTTCCTTTTTCCTAAATTTTTCCCTGATTTTTCCAAAAGACACTAGTAGGAATCAAACTTTTTTATTTTTTCACTATTTTTTTTAATTTTTCTCTGAACAAGGATCAAAAAAGATGCAACCACAAAAATTGGCACCTACAACTGAGGTGGGATGCAGTCTACAGAGATACATCACGTTCTCTGAAAAGCGTGCAAAAACTTTGAGAATTTTTTTCTTTGTTTTCCTGAATTTTTTAGCAATTTTGATGAAACCAAAGAGGGCGAAGCAATCTATTGTTGAGCGTGGGTAATAGTTGCTAGATGGACTTGTACTGATAGAAGAATATGTGGAGCTATGGGTAGGCACACAATATGACAGCAAGGATTAGCAATTAACGAGTGCAGATTAGCGATTGTTCAATCCGGATCCAAAGTACAAATCACAGCTGCTGGCTAAGACGTGTCGAGACGTAGCGCAACAAGGTGAAAACAAAGGACGACGGAAAGAACGCACAGAACAAGCAAACAACCCGGAATTTTCTTTTTTCCTGAATTTTTCCCTGATTTTCCAAAAGGCACCAGTAGGAATCAAACTTTTTTATTTTTCACTATTTTTTTTAATTTTCTCTGAACAAGGATCAGAAAAGATGCAACCACAAAAATTGGCACCTACAACTGAGGTGGGATGCGGTCTACAGAGATAGAGCATGTTCTTTGAAAAGCATGCCAAAACTTTGACAATTTTTTTCTTTGTTTTCCTGAATTTTTTGGCAATTTTGATGAAACCATAGAGGGCGAAGCAATCTGTTGTTGAGCATAGGTAACAGTTGCAAGATGAACCTGTGCTGATAGAAGAATATGTGGAGCTATGGGTAGGCACACAATATGACAGCAAGGATTAGCAATTAACGAGTGCAAATTAGCGATTGTTCAATCCGGATCCAAAGTACAAATCACAGCTGCTAGCTAGGACATGTCGAGACGTAGCGCAACAAGGTGAAAACAAAGGACGATTGAAAGAACGCACAGAACAAGCAAATAACCCAGAATTTTCCTTTTTCGTGAATTTTTCCCTGATTTTCCAAAAGGCACTAGTAGGAATCAAACTTTTTTATTTTTTCACTATTTTATTATTTTTCTCTGAACAAGGATAAAAAAAGACGCAACCACAAAAATTGGCACCTGCAACTGAGGTGGGATGTGTTCTACATAAATCAGCACGTTCTCTAAAAAGCGTGCAAAAACTTTGACAATTTTTTCTTTATTTTCCTAAATTTTTTGGCAATTTTGATGAAACCAAACAGGGCGAAGCAATCTGCTGTTGAGCGTGGGTAACAGTTGCAAGATGAACTTGTGCTGATAGAAGAATATGTGGAGCTATGGGTAGGCACACAATATGACCGTAAGGATTAACAATTAACAAGTGCAGATTAGCGATTGTTCAATCCTGATCCAAAGTACAAATCACAGCTGCTGGCTAAGACGTGTCGAGACATAGCGCAACAAGGTGAAAACAAAGCACGATGAAAAGAACGCACAGAACAAGCAAATAACCTAGAATTTTCCTTTTCCTCAATTTTTCCCTATTTTTTCCAAAAGGCACCAGTAGAAATCAAACTTTTTTTCACTATTTTTTTTATTTTTCTCTGAACAAGGATAAAAAAGATGTAACCACAAAAATTGGCACCTACAACTGAGGTGGGATGTGGTCTACAGAAATACAGCACGTTCTCTGAAAAGCGTGCAAAATCTTTGATAATTTTTTTTCTTTATTTTCCTAATTTTTATAGCAATTTTGATGAAACCATAGAGGACGAAGCAATCTGTTGTTGAGCGTGGGTAACAGTTGCAAGATGAACCTGTGCTGATAGAAGAATATGTGGAGCTATGGGTAGGCACACAATATGACAGCAAGGATTAGCAATTAACAAGTGCAGATTAGTGATTGTTTAATCCGGATCCAAAGTACAAACCACAGCTGCTAGCTAAGACATGTCGAGACGTAGCGCAACAAGGTGAAAACAAAGGACGATTGAAAGAACGCACAGAACAAGCAAATAACCCAGAATTTTCCTTTTTCCTGAATTTTTCCCTGATTTTCCAAAAGGCACTAGTAGAAATCAAACTTTTTTATTTTTTCACTATTTTTTTATTTTTCTCTGAACAAGGATAAAAAAAGACGTAACCACAAAAATTGGCACCTACAACTGAGGTGGGATGTGGTCTACAGAAATACAGCACGTTCTCTGAAAAGCGTGCAAAAACTTTGACAATTTTTTTCTTTATTTTCCTGAATATTTTTGGCAATTTTCATGAAACCAAATAGGGCAAAGCAATCTGTTGTTGAGCGTGGGTAACAGTTACAAGATGAACGTGTGCTGATAGAAGAATATGTGGAGCTAAGGGTAGGCACACAATATGACAGCAAGGATTAGCAATTAACGAGTGCAGATTAGCGATTGTTCAATCCGGATCCAAAGTACAAATCACAGCTGCTGGCTAAGACGTGTCGAGACGTAGCGCAACAAGGTGAAAACAAAGGACGACGGAAAGAACGCACAGAACAAGCAAATAACCCAGAATTTTCCTTTTTCTTGAATTTTTCCCTGATTTTCCAAAAGGCACTAGTAGAAATCAAGCTTTTTTATTTTTTCACTATTTTTTATTTTTTTCTGAACAAGGATAAAAAAAGACGTAACCACAAAAATTGGCACCTACAACTGAGGTGGGATGTGGTCTACAGAAATACAGCACGTTCTCTGAAAAGCGTGCAAAAACTTTGACAATTTTTTTCTTTATTTTCGTGAATATTTTTGGCAGTTTTCATAAAACCAAATAGGGCAAAGCAATCTGTTGTTGAGCGTGGGTAACAGTTACAAGATGAACGTGTGCTGGTAGAAGAATATGTGGAGCTAAGGGTAGGCACACAATATGACAGCAAGGATTAGCAATTAACGAGTGCAGATTAGCGATTGTTCAATCCGGATCCAAAGTACAAATCACAGCTGCTGGCTAGGACGTGTCGAGACGTAGCGCAACAAGGTGAAAACAAAGGACGACGGAAAGAACGCACAGAACATGCAAATAACCTGGAATTTTCCTTTTTCCTAAATTTTTCCCAGATTTTTCCAAAAGACACTAGTAGGAATCAAACTTTTTTATTTTTTCAATATTTTTTTTAATTTTTCTCTGAACAAGGATCAAAAAAGATGCAACCACAAAAATTGGCACCTACAACTGAGGTGGGATGCAGTCTACAGAGATACATCACGTTCTCTGAAAAGCGTGCAAAAACTTTGAGAATTTTTTTCTTTGTTTTCCTGAATTTTTTAGCAATTTTGATGAAACCAAAGAGGGCGAAGCAATCTGTTGTTGAGCGTGGGTAATAGTTGCTAGATGGACGTGTACTGATAGAAGAATATGTGGAGCTATGGGTAGGCACACAATATGACAGCAAGGATTAGCAATTAACGAGTGCAGATTAGCGATTGTTCAATCCGGATACAAAGTACAAATCACAGTTGCTGGCTAAGACGTGTCGAGACGTAGCGCAACAAGGTGAAAACAAAGGACGACGGAAAGAACGCACAGAACAAGCAAATAACCCGGAATTTTCCTTTTTCCTAAATTTTTCCCTGATTTTCCAAAAGGCACCAGTAGGAATCAAACTTTTTTTATTTTTCACTATTTTTTTTATTTTTCTCTGAACAAGGATCAGAAAAGATGCAACCACAAAAATTGGCACCTACAACTGAGGTGGGATGCGGTCTACAGAGATATAGCATGTTCTTTGAAAAGCGTGCCAAAACTTTGACAATTTTTTTCTTTGTTTTCCTGAATTTTTTGGCAATTTTGATGAAACCATAGAGGGCGAAGCAATATGTTGTTGAGCATGGGTAACAGTTGCAAGATGAACCTGTGCTGATAGAAGAATATGTGGAGCTATGGGTAGGCACAAAATATGACAGCAAGGATTAGTAATTAACGAGTGCAAATTAGCGATTGTTCAATCCGGATCCAAAGTACAAATCACAGCTGCTAGCTAAGACATGTCGAGACGTAGCGCAACAAGGTGAAAACAAAGGACGATTGAAAGAACGCACAGAACAAGCAAATAACCTAGAATTTTCCTTTTTCCTGAATTTTTCCCTGATTTTCCAAAAGGCACTAGTAGGAATCAAACTTTTTTATTTTTGCACTATTTTATTATTTTTCTCTGAACAAGGATCAAAAAAGATGCAACCACAAAAATTGGCACCTACAACTGAGGTGGGATGTGGTCTACAGAAATCAGCACGTTCTCTAAAAAGCATGCAAAAACTTTGACAATTTTTTTCTTTACTTTCCTAAATTTTTTGGCAATTTTGATGAAACCAAACAGGGCGAAACAATCTGCTGTTGAGCGTGGGTAACATTTGCAAGATGAACTTGTGCTGATAGAAGAATATGTGGAGCTATGGGTAGGCACACAATATGACCGTAAGGATTAACAATTAACAAGTGCAGATTAGCGATTGTTCAATCCTGATCCAAAGTACAAATCACAGCTGCTGGCTAAGACGTGTCGAGACATAGCGCAACAAGGTGAAAACAAAGCATGATGAAAAGAACGCACAGAACAAGCAAATAACCCGGAATTTTCCTTTTCCTCAATTTTTCCCTATTTTTTCCAAAAGGCACCAGTAGAAATCAAACTTTTTTTCACTATTTTTTTATTTTTCTCTGAACAAGGATAAAAAAAGATGTAACCACAAAAATTAGCACCTACAACTGAGGTGGGATGTGGTCTACAGAAATACAGCACATTCTCTGAAAAGCGTGCAAAAACTTTGATGATTTTTTTTTCTTTATTTTCCTAATTTTTTTAGCAATTTTGATGAAGCCATAGAGGACGAAGCAATCTGTTGTTGAGCATGGGTAACAGTTGCAAGATGAACCTGTGCTGATAGAAGAATATGTGGAGCTATGGGTAGGCACACAATATGACAGCAAGGATTAGCAATTAACGAGTGCAGATTAGCGATTGTTTAATCCGGATCCAAAGTACAAATCACAGCTGCTAGCTAAGACATGTCGAGACGTAGCGCAACAAGGTGAAAACAAAGGACGATTGAAAGAACGCACAGAACAAGCAAATAACCCAGAATTTTCCTTTTTCCTGAATTTTTCCCTGATTTTCCAAAAGGCACTAGTAGAAATCAAACTTTTTTATTTTTTCACTATTTTTTTATTTTTCTCTGAACAAGGATAAAAAAAGACGTAACCACAAAAATTGGCACCTACAACTGAGGTGGGATGTGGTCTACAGAAATACAGCACGTTCTCTGAAAAGCGTACAAAAACTTTGACAATTTTTTTCTTTATTTTCCTGAATATTTTTGGCAATTTTCATGAAACCAAATAGGGCAAAGCAATTTGTTGTTGAGCGTGGGTAACAGTTACAAGATGAACGTGTGCTGATAGAAGAATATGTGGAGCTAAGGGTAGGCATGCAATATGACAGCAAGGATTAGCAATTAACGAGTGCATATTAGCGATTGTTCAATCCGGATCCAAAGTACAAATCACAGCTGCTGGCTAAGACGTGTCGAGACGTACCGTAACAAGGTGAAAACAAAGGATGACGGAAAGAACGCACAGAACAAGCAAATAACCTAGAATTTTTCTTTTTCCTGAATTTTTTCCTAATTTTCCAAAAGGCACTAGTAGAAATCAAACTTTTTTATTTTTTCACTATTTTTTATTTTTTTCTGAACAAGGATAAAAAAAGACGTAACCACAAAAATTGGCACCTACAACTGAGGTGGGATGTGGTCTACAGAAATACAGCACGTTCTCTGAAAAGCGTGCAAAAACTTTGAAAATTTTTTCTTTATTTTTGTGAACATTTTTGGCAATTTTCATGAAACCAAATAGGGCAAAGCAATCTGTTGTTGAGCGTGGGTAACAGTTACTAGATGAATGTGTGCTGGTGTTAGAATATGTGGAGCTAAGGGTAGGCACACAATATGACAGCAAGGATTAGCAATTAACGAGTGCAGATTAGCGATTGTTCAATCCGGATCCAAAGTACAAATCACAGCTGCTGGCTAAGACGTGTCGAGACGTAGCGCAACAAGGTGAAAACAGAGGACGACGGAAAGAACCCACAGAACAAGCAAATAACCCGGAATTTTCCTTTTTTCTAAATTTTTCCCTGATTTTTCCAAATGACACTAGTAGGAATCAAACTTTTTTATTTTTTTACTATTTTTTTTATTTTTCTCTGAACAAGGATCAAAAAAGATGCAACCACAAAAATTGGCACCTACAACTGAGGTGGGATGCAGTCTACAGAGATACATCACGTTCTCTGAAAAGCGTGCAAAAACTTTGAGAATTTTTTTCTTTGTTTTCCTGAATTTTTTAGCAATTTTGATGAAACCAAAGAGGGCGAAGCAATCTGTTGTTGAGCGTGGGTAATAGTTGCTAGATGGACGTGTACTGATAGAAGAATATGTGGAGCTATGGGTAGGCACACAATATGACAGCAAGGATTAGCAATTAACAAGTGCAGATTAGCGATTGTTCAATCCGGATCCAAAGTACAAATCACAGCTGCTGGCTAAGACGTGTCGAGACGTAGCGCAACAAGGTGAAAACATAGGACGACGGAAAGAACTCACAGAACAAGCAAATAACCCGGAATTTTCCTTTTTCCTGAATTTTTCCCTGATTTTCCAAAAGGCACCAGTAGGAATCAAACTTTTTTATTTTTCACTATTTTTTTTATTTTTCTCTGAACAAGGATCAGAAAAGATGCAACCACAAAAATTGGCACCTACAACTGAGGTGGGATGCGGTCTACAGAGATATAGCTTGTTCTTTGAAAAGCGTGCCAAAACTTTGACAAATTTTTTCTTTGTTTTCCTGAATTTTTTGGCAATTTTGATGAAACCATAGAGCCCGAAGCAATCTGTTGTTGAGCATGGGTAACAGTTGCAAGATGAACCTGTGCTAATAGAAGAATATGTGGAGCTATGGGTAGGCACACAATATGACAACAAGGATTAGCAATTAACGAGTGCAAATTAGCGATTGTTCAATCCGGATCCAAAGTACAAATCATAGCTGCTAGCTAAGACATGTCGAGACGTAGCGCAACAAGGTGAAAACAAAGGACGATTGAAAGAAAGCACAGAACAAGCAAATAACCTAGAATTTTCCTTTTTCCTGAATTTTTCCCTGATTTTCCAAAAGGCACTAGTAGGAATCAAACTTTTTTGATTTTTTCACTATTTTATTATTTTTCTCTGAACAAGGATAAAAAAGACGCAACCACAAAAATTGGCACCTACAACTGAGGTGGGATGTGGTCTACAGAAATCAGCACGTTCTCTGAAAAGCGTGCAAAAACTTTGACAATTTTTTTCTTTATTCTCCTAAATTTTTTGGCAATTTTGATGAAACCAAACAGGGCGAAGCAATCTGCTGTTGAGCGTGGGTAACCGTTGCAAGATGAACTTGTGCTGATAGAAGAATATGTGGAGCTATGGGTAGGCACACAATATGACCGTAAGGATTAACAATTAACAAGTGCAGATTAGCGATTGTTCAATCCTGATCCAAAGTACAAATCACAGCTGCTAGCTAAGACATGTCGAGACATAGCGCAACAAGGTGAAAACAAAGGACGATGAAAAGAACGCCCAGAACAAGCAAATAACCCAGAATTTTCCTTTTCCTGAATTTTTCCCTGTTTTTTCCATAAGGCACCAGTAGGAATCAAACTTTTTTTTCACTATTTTCTTATTTTTCTGTGAACAAGGATAAAAAAAGATGCAACCACAAAAATTGGCACCTACAATTGAGGTGGGATGTGGTCTACAGAAATACAGCACGTTTTCTGAAAAGCGTGCAAAAACTTTGACAATTTTTTTTCTTTATTTTCCTAAATTTTTTGGCAATTTTGATGAAACCATAGAGGGCGAAGCAATCTGTTGTTGAGTGTGGGTAACAGTTGCAAGATGAACCTGTGCTGATAGAAGAATATTTGGAGCTATGGGTAGGCACACAATATGACAACAAGGATTAGCAATTAACGAGTGCAGATTAGCGATTGTTCAATCCGGATCCAAAGTACAAATCACAGCTGCTAGCTAAGACATGCCGAGACGTAGCGCAACAAGGTGAAAACAAAGGACGATTGAAAGAACGCACAGAACAAGCAAATAACCCAAAATTTTCCTTTTTCCTGAATTTTTCCCTGATTTTCCAAAAGGCACCAGTAGGAATCAAACTTTTTTTTCCACTATTTTTTTTATTTTTCTGTGAACAAGGATAAAAAAAGATGCAACCACAAAAATTGGCACCTACAACTGAGGTGGGATGTGGTCTACAGAAATACAACACGTTCTCTGAAAAGCGTGCAAAAACTTTGACAATTTTTTTCTTTATTTTCCTAAATTTTTTGGCAATTTTGATGAAACCATAGAGGGCGAGGCAATCTGTTGTTGAGCGTGGGTAACAGTTGCAAGATGAACCTGTGCTGATAGAAGAATATGTGGAGCTATGGGTAGGCACACAATATGACAACAAGGATTAGCAATTAACGAGTGCAGATTAGCGATTGTTCAATCCGGATCCAAAGTACAAATCACAGCTGCTAGCTAAGACATGTCAAGACGTAGCGCAACAAGGTGAAAACAAAGGACGATTGAAAGAACGCACAGAACAAGCAAATAACCCAGAATTTTCCTTTTTCTTGAATTTTTCCCTGATTTTCCAAAAGCCACTAGTAGAAATCAAACTTTTTTATTTTTTCACTATTTTTTATTTTTCTCTGATCAAGGATAAAAAAAGACGTAACCACAAAAATTGGCACCTACAACTGAGGTGGGATGTGGTCTACAGAAATACAGCACGTTCTCTGAAAAGCGTGCAAAAACTTTGACAATTTTTTTCTTTATTTTCCTGAATATTTTTGGCAATTTTCATGAAACCAAATAGGGCAAAGCAATCTGTTGTTGAGCGTGGGTAACAGTTACAAGATGAACGTGTGCTGATAGAAGAATATGTGGAGCTAAGGGTAGGCACACAATATGACAGCAAGGATTAGCAATTAACGAGTGCAGATTAGCTATTATTCAATCTGGATCCAAAGTACATATCAAAGCTACTGGCTAAGACGTGTCGAGACGTAGCGCAACAAGGTGAAAACAAAGGACGACGGAAAGAACGCACAGAACAAGCAAATAACCCGGAATTTTCCTTTTTCCTGAATTTTTCCCTGTTTTTTCCAAAAGGCACTAGTAGGAATCAAACTTTTTTATTTTTTCACTATTTTTTTATTTTTCTTTGAACAAGGATCAAAAAATATGCAACCACAAAAATTGGCACCTACAACTGAGGTGGGATCTGGTCTACAGAAATCAGCACGTTCTCTGAAAAGCGTGCAAAAACTTTGACAATTTTTTTCTTTATTTTCCTAAATTTTTTGGCAATTTTGATGAAACCAAACAGGGCGAAGCAATCTGCTGTTGAGCGTGGGTAACAGTTGCAAGATGAACTTGTGCTGATAGAAGAATATGTGGAGCTATGGGTAGGCACACAATATGACCGTAAGGATTAACAATTAACAAGTGCAGATTAGCGATTGTTCAATCCTGATCCAAAGTACAAATCACAGCTGCTGGCTAAGACGTGTCGAGACATAGCGCAACAAGGTGAAAACAAAGGACGATGAAAAGAACGCCCAGAACAAGCAAATAACCCAGAATTTTCCTTTTCCTGAATTTTTCCCTATTTTTCCAAAAGGCACCAGTAGGAATCAAACTTTTTTTTTCACTATTTTCTTATTTTTCTGTGAACAAGGATAAAAAAAGATGCAACCACAAAAATTGGCACCTACAATTGAGGTGGGATGTGGTCTACAGAAATACAGCACGTTTTCTGAAAAGCGTGCAAAAACTTTGACAATTTTTTTTCTTTATTTTCCTAAATTTTTTGGCAATTTTGATGAAACCATAGAGGGCGAAGCAACCTGTTGTTGAGTGTGGGTAACAGTTGCAAGATGAACCTGTGCTGATAGAAGAATATTTGGAGCTATGGGTAGGCACACAATATGACAACAAGGATTAGCAATTAACGAGTGCAGATTAGCGATTGTTCAATCCGGATCCAAAGTACAAATCACAGCTGCTAGATAAGACATGTCGAGACGTAGCGCAACAAGGTGAAAACAAAGGACGATTGAAAGAACGCACAGAACAAGCAAATAACCCAAAATTTTCCTTTTTCCTGAATTTTTCCCTGATTTTCCAAAAGGCACCAGTAGGAATCAAACTTTTTTTTCCACTATTTTTTTTATTTTTCTGTGAACAAGGATCAAAAAAGATGCAACCACAAAAATTGGCACCTACAACTGAGGTGGGATGTGGTCTACAGAAATACAACACGTTCTCTGAAAAGTGTGCAAAAACTTTGACAATTTTTTTCTTTATTTTCCTAAATTTTTTGGCAATTTTGATGAAACCATAGAGGGCGAGGCAAGCTGTTGTTGAGCGTGGGTAACAGTTGCAAGATGAACCTGTGCTGATAGAAGAATATGTGGAGCTATGGGTAGGCACACAATATGACAACAAGGATTAGCAATTAACGAGTGCAGATTAGCGATTGTTCAATCCGGATCCATAGTACAAATCACAGCTGCTAGCTAAGACATGTCGAGACGTAGCGCAACAAGGTGAAAACAAAGGACGATTGAAAGAACGCACAGAACAAGCAAATAACCCAGAATTTTCCTTTTTCCTGAATTTTTCCCTGATTTTCCAAAAGCCACTAGTAGAAATCAAAATTTTTTATTTTTTCACTATTTTTTATTTTTCTCTGAACAAGGATAAAAAAGACGTAACCACAAAAATTGGCACCTACAACTGAGGTGGGATGTGGTCTACAGAAATACAACACGTTCTCTGAAAAGCGTGCAAAAACTTTAACAATTTTTTTCTTTATTTTCCTGAATATTTTTGGCAATTTTCATGAAACCAAATAGGGCAAAGCAATCTGTTGTTGAGCGTGGGTAACAGTTACAAGATGAACGTGTGCTGATAGAAGAATATGTGGAGCTAAGGGTAGGCACACAATATGACAGCAAGGATTAGCAATTAACGAGTGCAGATTAGCTATTATTCAATCCAGATCCAAAGTACAAATCAAAGCTACTGGCTAAGACGTGTCGAGACGTAGCGCAACAAGGTGAAAACAAAGGACGACGGAAAGAACGCACAGAACAAGCAAATAACCCGGAATTTTCCTTTTTCCTGAATTTTTCCCTGTTTTTTTCCAAAAGGTGTTGACGGTCCTTAGGTATCAATTATAACTATCAAATAAATAGAGAAAAGGATCCAAATGAAACCAACACCTAGACTTAGGGTTTTATCTAACAGAATTCCACGAGTTTTGCTGTTTATCTATTTCTACAGGGGGTTATCAGAAAATACGGAAGAAAGGCCCACATGTCGGATTAATGACGGGATATTAACCGAACACGTAATTATCTTACATCTAGAAGAGTCCAGAAGCCACGAGAATGAACGGGAGGCGTAACAGAGCCGGGGACAGGGCGCCCGCCCTAGTCCCTAGGGCGCCCGCCCTGGCCCTGGAGCCAATCAGGCTCCGCCTCGAGGATTATGCTCCACCGACCTAGAGGATCAAGGAAAACCGTCCATTCAATGTCGGTTTGATCAGACGGCCCAGATTCATCCGAAAGGGCTATATAAGCAAGGCCCCTGCCCCTGGAGGAGAGGCCCTCGTCTCATACTTCAAACCCTAATTCAGGAGGAGAGCCTCTGATCAAGCCCTAGAGCCACCACATCAACTAGATCTCTAGTTAGCATAGCTACATAGGATTAGAACTAGAAGGAGTCAATCTTCGATTGGTTCCCAGATCTGTCAAGAGGATTCTTGGTAATTCCTTTCTTGTTCTTCAATTGTTCATCATTGTTCTTCAATATTATGAATATGACTTTGTTCTATTTCAATATATTGGTTATGACTTTGCTCTACTTGATTATATTTGCAATTATATTGTTCTTAGTTTATCATAGTTATATGCTTGGCTTAGTTAGATTGAAATTATATACATGCCTAGGATCGTATAGCGTTTATCCATGTGTACAGTGGGTGAATGATAATTATTGTGTAGACGTGGTGTCTATACTGTATTTATCTGCGATTGCACCCTATATGCCGGATTGTGGGGTAGTTCGCGATAGTGATAGCTTCGTTGATTCTTATATAGTCCCCCTCTCGTGTATAGGGCAGGCAGAGCAACACTATTACAGGGGAGTGATTGCTATGTTCTTCATCTTCCTTGCTAATATTCACTATGCATGGATATAGTCTTTTCTCACCATGATTGCCAAGTATAATTGCACTAACTATGATATGCTAGACTTTATAGTTAATAATAACTTAGGGAATATCTTTGTAGTTCATCCTAATTCCATGCTAATGACTTGCTAGAATATCTGTTGAGGTGCTTATCATTATTATATGTGGCTAGCTGATCAGATTAATTATCTTTGTCACCATTATCACTTTACCTTTACTTTATGTGACATTTATCCCTGTATAAAGAGATTGATAAATACTCTCAGTTATACATGCAATGATGTGTACTCAGTTCCATATTCTCATTCCATTATCAACCATGATACATAGAAATCCCTTCCCAGTGGTAAAAATATAAATAACGATACCTGGAATACTTCCCGGTTAAAATGCTACATCGGTATTAATCTGTGCGCTTGCAGATCCCTTTTATTATTTATCTTGATGAGCAAATGCATATTTCAATACCGCGTCTCTCATGTCATGCTGGGGATGACAACTTGGCTTTAGTGGTATGAGGGATAGGTTTGGCATTTTTGGCGCCGTTATCAGAATTAGAAAACTAAGTCTACTTTTGGTAGTGACGTTAAGAATGCCCAACATGCATTTTTGGCGCCGTTGCCGGGGAAGGTTGATTACTAAGTAGGAATGAATACGGAACTTTGAGTCATCATGTGCATCACTAATCTGATCGAGCTTATCAATTCTCTTATACAGTTTTACCCCTGTATTTTCCATTTTGATTATTTATTGTAGGGTGATGCATGAATAGAAGACATCTTCCAGACAACTTTGTTGACGATCCCGAAGCGTTATTCAGAAGAACAAGAGCCAAGCTCAAGAAGACATCGTCAACACTTCAGCATAAAGCTTCATCCAAATCCGAAGACCGCCAAAGTTTCATCCGGAATTTGTCAACTGAATTCGAAGCCATGGCGAACAAGTCGATCCACGAGTTCTCAGCTCCCACTACGGATAACATCCGCACTGGACCTGCTGGGGAGATCGACCGCAAGTTCGAGCTCAAGCCTGGGCTCATCAACATGGTGCAAGCTAACCAGTTCTGTGGGAAGCCACATGAAGACGCTAGTGCTCATCTTCAACACTTCATGGAGATCTGCAGCACTTTCACCATGGCTGATGTCCCCAGAGACACCATACTACTTCGCCTTTTCCCATTCTCACTGTTGGGGAGAGCGAAGCAGTGGTTCTACGCTACAAAGGAGAAGAACACTACGTGGGCACTCTGCTCTATGAACTTTCTGGCCAAATTCTTTCCCATGGGCAAGACCAATGCTCTCCGTGGGAAGATTACAAGTTTTCAGAAACAATATGATGAATCCGTTCCAGAAGCATGGGAGTGTTTCCAAGACTACATCCTAGAATGTCCCCATCATGGAATGGAAAGCTGGCTACTGATGCAGACATTTTATCATGGGCTCATTAACAGTGCCCGTGAAACCATGGATGCTGCAGCTGGAGGAGCATTCCTATCACTCACCATACCTCAAGCCATAGCTCTTGTGGAGAAGATGGCATCCAACCAAGGTTGGAATGAAGAAAGAACTCAAACACGCAAGAAAGGTGGAGGTATGCACCAGCTCAAGGAGGTAGACATGCTGTCTGCCAAGCTAGACCTACTCATGAAGAAGCTCGATGATCGAGTTGGAGAAAAGAAAGAAGTCATGCACGTCTATGACTCCCACATGACTTGTGAGGAGTGTGGAGGTACTGGACACTCAGGCAATCACTGTCCTGAGTTGCTGGAGGACGTGAACTACATCAACAATAACAACAACAACTACTACAACCGTCCTCAGCAGAATCAAGGTTAGAATCAACAGAGGCCTAACTACTCAGGTAATTACCAAGGTAACAATTCTTTCAATAATAATAATAATTATCCACCTTTGAGAGAGTTAGTGTCCAACCAAGGAAAGCTAATGGATAACCTGTCTAAGAAATTGGCATCTAATGATAAAATACTAGAAAATATAAATAATAGAATGGATAATTTCTCTACTGCCATCAAGAACCAGATTAGCTTTAATAAAATGATTGAATCTCAGTTGAATCAAATAGCTGCTGCTGTTCCTGCTACTAACCCCGGTATACCATCACAACCGGAAGGACTAGAATTTGCAAATCTTGTAGACATGTTTGATGCAGGAGATTACTGGAGTATCCCTATCGTGGAAGTAAGTACTGACCGTCTGCCGGTCAAGAGAGGCGATCCAGGACGCCCCGTCATCCCGATCTCCATCGGCATGCGAGACTTCCCAGAAGCACTCTGTGACTTTGGCTCCAGCGTCAACATCATGCCCAGGGTACTCTATGAAAAACTCTTTTCACAACCATTATTAGAAACAACCATGTGTTTGCAGCTTACAGATAGGACACTGAGTTTCCCGAGAGGAATATTGAAGAACATCTGTGTCCGAGTGGGTTCCTCGTACGCTCCAGCAGACTTCGTAGTGATAGAGACCGGTTCTGATGAGAGGGCTCCCGTCATCCTAGGGAGACCATTCCTGAACACCACGGGAGCTGTCATCTATGCTAGTGCTGCCAAGATCAGTTTCTACATCAAGGGGAGGAAGGAAACGTTTTCCTTCAAGAACAAGACCGCACAAATCCCAGAGCAACCCCAATATGAACCAAGGAAGAGGACCAACAGGAGGAATAAGAGCAAGAAGCAAGTATGGACCGAGACAGCTAAGATGGTCACTGCCGTGCACAAAGGTCAAGATCGCCAACTCAAGTCACCGTTCTTGCCTAAGAAGGACGACCCAGGTATGCCAAGCATTTATTGCTCCATTAATGGGTCCCACTTCTACAAGACACTTTGCGACACTGGGTCAGGCGTCAACATAATGGCCAAGGTCACCTATGAACTTCTGTTCGGAACCATGCCCTTAAACCCAACATATATTCAGCTCCAGATGGCAGATCAGACATTCCGACAGGTCGAAGGTACAGTAACTGACGTCCCTGTCAAGATAGACGATCACTTTGTCCATACAGACTTTCAGGTTATTGACATGGGGGAAGATGAATATGATCCACCCATCATCCTTGGAAGACCATTCCTAAGTACTGTCAAAGCAATCATTTACATTGGAACTGGAGAAGTCCACATGCACTTCCCCCTCTGAGAAGGTATGTCTTTACTTTACTGACCCTAACTATGTATTTGAAGAATCCAAGCAGGTCAGGACAAGAAGAAGGCGGCGTAACCACAATCAGAAGCAACAGGTCATCAAGGACGGATGGACAGATTATGAAGGAGAAGTGGTAAGATCTGAAGACATACCACTCAACCAACACTGTCCTGAGGAGACCAAAGCACCGAGACAGGTATGGAAAGAAAAGACAGTTGTACATGAAGAGGAGGCGCCGCCGGAACCACCGACTACGCCATCCACCAAGTCCCAGGACGACTGAACGAATAAGAGTCCCGTTCGGAGGACTTAAAAACACCGAACGCCTTGCCAAGAGGTAACTTGGTAGTTATCCTTTCCTTTTAATTATTTACTTTATCTTAAATAGTTTGCTTAGTTAATCATATTCATACTATCTTAAAAAGAAAATAAAAATGTTAAAAACCCTAAAGCCCCATGTGAGTATGCGAGTGGCATAAAACCCATAAGTACATTCACTGTGGTGGCATAAAAAATATATATATAATAAATACATAAATATTTTCTTCTGCTTTATAAAAGAAAAAAAAACATAAAAAAAATCAAGGAGGCTCAGCATGATAAAGGCTAGATATTTATGCTAACACTTAATCAGTTCCACAAAGCTTTGTTGTCTATTTGAGCTTCACAGAATTCAAGGAGACTAGCAGACGGAGGACATTCTAATCGCCGTCAGGGTGCTGCCGACTTTCAAATACACCTCCGCCATCTGCTAGCTACATCAGAAGAGATTATGTCAAGATCCAGCTTGGGGGAGAGCACCCCCATTATCTTGCTAAGTATTTCTATCTTTATCTTTATATTTATATATACTTCTACCCTATAAAAATAAAAATATACATAACTATGAAAAAAAAACCAAATAAAGATTTTGTGCTTATATATATACCTATATCTTTTGCTTAGTCTCCTACAACTAAAAAGACTAAAAGTAAGACAATCATTTGGTGCGACAAAAGTTTCACCTCACCTTTGCACCGCCCTCTTGCGACAAACATGGAAAGTCTTGACCCTGATTTGCATGCGCTACAAACATGCAAAGTCTTGACCATGATTTGCATGCGCTCAAACACGGAAAGTCTTGACCCTAATTGACTCAAACAAGGAAAGCGATCACCCATGTCTCACGCTTAATCAAACCGCACTCGGGCCACAAATATGAAAGTCTTGACTCAGATTTGCATGCGCTACAAACACGGAAGACCATCGTCGCTCGTCGCTGCAAGATCGAGTGCGTCACTCGTCGCTGAACGATCGAGTGTGGCACTCGTCGCGATCGAGCACATCTTCTTGGCAGAACTCAAGTGTGTCACTCGTCGCTGCACAGAGACGATCGTCACGCGCCTCATGCCTCCCGCCCCTGCACGATCGAGCCGCCCCTACTTCTTCCTCGTCGTGTAGTGGAGAAGCAATAGCAACGGATCGTCCACCGTCTGTCTACTGGTGGATGCACCTGTGGCTACATCATCAATCACCGCAAGGTCGCCGCAAGATCACCTCCCCGTGCGATCTTCCCTCCACGACTTGCTCCATTGTCCTGTCCGTGCGCCCATGCCGTCATCCTCGTCGTGCGCCACACTGTTGCCTCCATGACACCACACCATCGTCCTCATCATTCGCCCACACTGTGTACCTAGAAACACCGCTGCCTCCATGATGCCCGCGCCGTAGTCCTCGTCGTTTGCCTGCGCCATGCACCCGAGCCGTCGCCCTCGGCTGCCACGGCATTGTCTCGACGCCACCTAAGTCGTGCACCCAAGCCGTCGTCTTCGCGTATGTAGACCGATCGACGTCACTCGTCCTCCATCACTCGGCGTTCATGATGTTATACAACCATAGTTCATGATACTGTAGACGTTCTTGTTATATAGTTAATCATCTATTTGTTCGATATTGTGTGCCTGCACACTGGATGCTATTGTTTTTTGTAGCATAGTTAGCCCTTTGTTTGTACCAATCTCGTTTCAAGTAGCTCGAGCCTTATTTATTTACTGATAGTCTCAATTCATGAGCTTAGTGTACTTAAATACTTTACTGGTGAAATATATTAAATACTTTTCTCTTGTCTACTTTGTTTATGGCCACTGAATTTTTGGCTTACTATTTTTTTATTACACTGAATGGTATTAAGATGTTTGGCATTAGGTCATTGCATCTCCATACCTCGCTCGTTGAATTGGTGTCCCCATAACAGCAACACCAAGCCAGATCAGAAGTCTATCTCTGCACTGCAAAATGTCTATGGATTGATCTTTGTTTATTTTTGAACAATCTGGTATCAGCAGGCAAGAAAAAGAATGATGATTTCTCACTGAAGTTAAATCTTAAAAAAGAGGGAATGTAAGAACTTGCCCTGAATTGTTGCAATTTATTGCCATGGCTTACATTTGTAAACTCTACAGGATGAGTCAATAGTTAGCATTGATACACTGATGCTTGATGCAGACCATAATCAGCTGCCATGTTATTGTGCTTAACATAATGATATTATAACTAAGGTAACTTTTTAAATATTGGTATGGCCATGTTGAGTCCACGTTATAAATATGAAGCTCAGATAATTTTACTGAAAAAATAGGAATATGACAAGTAGTTCAGTTTTCAGGTTATACCTACGAAGCTCAGATAATTTTACTAGCAAAAATAGAAAAATGGCAACGAGTTCAGTTTTCTGAGAACGTGATAATTCATAGACATTGTTTTCTTAAAATAAATTGTGGTCCTCTCTTTTCAATTGGATAAATGATGATGTAAAAAAAAGTTAACAACCAACCTGTCTCTCCATCACATGTTTTCTTAAAAAACACAGTGAATAGTCCACAAAAATGTGGCAGGGCATTGCCTATTTGTTAATTATCTGAGTCAACAAAAAATTGGAAAGGTCTATATAGTAGAGTCGATGAGCCTACGACGTCGTGCTCTTCATGACCGTGTTAATCTTACAAACTTTGCTTTTTGTATTGATGTCATTTTAACGTGAATATTTAATTTCACAGTTTTATTATCTTATTGTGCGATCTGTGTATTTTTAATATAAAAATTTAGTTGTCCCATAGCAACGCACGGGCATGCTAGTGTGTTTTAATAAATAAATAAAGTGGCTATGCTAAACTGAATCTAGATAATAATAAAACTCTAGCATGGATATGATGAATAGATGCTTTGCCTAATTTTCAAATTTGAAGTTTTCTCTCTAAGTTTAGACACAACTGTTATCATTTAAAGCTTGCTCTAAACCTGAACTTGTGGGAAGAGAACTTGATCTAAAGTCTAAGTTGTTAACGGATATGATATGGGAAGGTTGAGCTGCTGTTTATCTATTCCTAGAGATGCTAGAATTCTGGAGAATTTTATCTTTGAAAATCTTAAAATACTACATGATGAGTTCCTGTATGATGAGAGTTTAAGTTCCTACCACAGCCATACATACATGCTTGCTAGACTTTAAGCCATACCTTTACTTTTTACTGCTTATGAGCATTGAGTGTAGTCAAGCTGTGTAGACCCTTAGGAGCTTGTCATGCGGTTAAAATCAAGATTCACTTGCACGATCACTCATACATGCTGCTTCTACTCCGGAAGTACGCATCCACATATATCCACTCATTCTCATCTCTAGATCCACATAAAATTATTCTACTCCTAATCCGGGAGAGAATAGCCAAAAATATTTTCTCATTCTTGTTATCCCCTGTGAAATAAATGCTCAAGTTATTTTGGTTACTACCACTTGCTATATTGTTCTAAGGAGATGAGTGCTCTATACGAGGAAACAAAAAGGGGCAAGTGCCCGGAACCTCGAAAAGAAAAAGATACGAGGAAATAAAAAGGAGCAAGTGCTCGGAACCTCGATGAAAAAAAAGAGAAAAAGTGTGAGAAGAGAGGTAAAAATGGACAAGTGTCCGACAGTAGAATTAGGGGTACAAGATACCCACCTGAGAGGAAAAAAAAGAAAATATATAGAGCACCTCATTCTCCTCAAGAGTTTTAAAAGCAAGAAAGGTACGTATCCCCTCAAAAAGAGCAAAAGTAGAATTAGACTTTCATCATTGTTATCATCACTGCCACCATACACCATTTATTCGCCACACATGCACATCTTGATTTGACTTATTGGCTTGTTTTTCTGGATCCATGGTTTGACTATGCAATAAATGTCTTGTAAGTATGTATACTTTATCTCCCACCGATGAGCTCCAGATATCAAAAGCCTTATTAGAATAGGATGAGAGAGAAGGCAATGTCACTCTGCCTTATACCACAAATACTACATACTTTGCTTTGAGAGAAGGTAGACATCATTACTGCCTTGGTGAGGATCCAGAAATACCACAAAAGAGAGACCTGAGAGAGTCATACAAGGAATCTCTGAGTTTTATTTGAAAATCTGCAAAAAAACTCCAGAGCTATAGCTGATCAAGAATAAGAGACATGGCGCTTGACTAGACTATTCTATCTTTTAACCGCTCAAGACAAAGGTGACGGTTGCAAGCCCCATGGTGAAAGGTATAATGAGTAAGTTTTAAGTCTTGATAGTTTACTTTAACTCAGAGATGACACTCTATTTGAAAGCATGTGTACCGTCAAAATTCAAAGGCATTTCAGCAACTACTGAGTCTCTCCTTGCTTAGGGACGAGCAAGAGGTAAGCTTGGGGGAGTTTGTTGACGGTCCTTAAGTATCAATTATAACTATCAAATAAATAGAGAAAAGGATCCAAATGAAACCAACACCTAGACTTAGGGTTTTATCTGACAGAATTCCACGAGTTTTGCTGTTTATCTATTTCTACAGGGGGTTATAAGGAAATACGGAAGAAAGGCCCAGATGTCGGATTAATGACGGGATATTAACCGAACACGTAATTATCTTACATCTAGAAGAGTCCAGAAGCCACGAGAACGAACGGGAGGCGTAACAGAGCCGGGGACAGGGCGCCCGCCCTAGTCCCTAGGGCGCCCGCCCTGGCCCTGGAGCCAATCAGGCCCCGCCTCGAGGATTATGCTCCACCGACCTAGAGGATCAAGGAAAACCGTCCGTTCAATGTCGGTTTGATCAGACGGCCCAGATTCATCCGAAAGGGCTATATAAGCAAGGCCCCTGCCCCTGGAGGAGAGGCCCTCGTCTCATACTTCAAACCCTAATTCAGGAGGAGAGCCTCTGATCAAGCCCTAGAGCCACCACATCAACTAGATCTCTAGTTAGCATAGCTACATAGGATTAGAACTAGAAGGAGTCAATCTTCGATTGGTTCCCGGATCTGTCAAGAGGATTCTTGGTAATTCCTTTCTTGTTCTTCAATTGTTCATCATTATTCTTCAATATTATGAATATGACTTTGTTCTATTTCAATATATTGGTTATGACTTTGCTCTACTTGATTATATTTGCAATTATATTGTTCTTAGTTTATCATAGTTATATGCTTGGCTTAGTTAGATTGGAATTATATACATGCCTTGGATCGTATAGCGTTTATCCATGTGTACAGTGGGTGAATGATAATTATTGTGTAGACGTGGTGTCTATACCGTATTTATCTGCGATTGCAACCTATATGCTGGATTGTGGGGTAGTTCGTGATAGTGACAGCTTCGTTGATTCTTATATAGTCCCCCTCTCGTGTATAGGGCAGGCAGAGCAACACTATTACAGGGGAGTGATTGCTATGTTCTTCATCTTCCTTGCTAATATTCACTATGCATGGATATAGTCTTTTCTCACCATGATTGCCAAGTATAATTGCACTAACTATGATATGCTAGACTTTATAGTTAATAATAACTTAGGGAATATCTTTGTAGTTCATCCTAATTCCATGCTAATGACTTGCTAGAATATCTGTTGAGGTGCTTATCATTATTATATGTGGCTAGCTGATCAGATTAATTATCTTTGTCACCATTATCACTTTACCTTTACTTTATGTGACATTTATCCCTATATAAAGAGATTGATAAATACTCTCGGTTATACATGCAATGATGTGTACTCAGTTCCATATTCTCATTCCATTATCAACCATGATACTTAGAAATCCCTTCCCAGTGGTAAAAATATAAATAACGATACCTGGAATACTTCCCGGTTAAAATGCTACATCGGTATTAATCTGTGCGCTTGCAGATCCCTTTTATTATTTATCTTGATGAGCAAATGCATATTTCAATACCGCGTCTCTCATGTCATGCTGGGGATGACAACTTGGCTTAAGTGGTATGAGGGATAGGTTTGTCATTTTTGGCACCGTTATCAGAATTAGAAAACTAAGTCTACTTTTGGTAGTGACGTCAAAATTCACTATTTTTTTATTTTTCTTTGAACAAGGATCAAAAAATATGCAACCACAAAAATTGGCACCTACAACTAAGGTGGGATTTGGTCTACAGAAATCAGCACGTTCTCTGAAAAGTGTGCAAAAACTTTGACAATTTTTTTCTTTATTTTCCTAAATTTTTTGGCAATTTTGATGAAACCATAGAGGGCGAAGCAATCTGTTGTTGAGCGTGGGTAACAGTTGCAAGATGAACCTGTGCTGATAGAAGAATATGTGGAGCTATGGGTAGGCACACAATATGACAGCAAGGATTAGCAATTAACGAGTGCAGATTAGCGATTGTTCAATCCGGATCCAAAGTACAAATCACAGCTGCTAGCTAAGACATGTCGAGACGTAGCGCAACAAGGTGAAAACAAAGGACGATTGAAAGAATGCATAGAACAAGCAAATAACCCAGAATTTTCCTTTTTCCTGAATTTTTCCCTGATTTTCCAAAAGGCACACAAAAATTGGCACCTACAACTGAGGTGAGATGTGGTCTACAAAAATCAGCACGTTCTCTGAAAAGCATGCAAAAACTTTGATATATTTTTTTCTTTATTTTCCTAAATTTTTTTGCAATTTTGATGAAACCAAACAGGGCGAAGCAATCTGATGTTGAGCGTGGGTAATAGTTGCAAGATGAACTTGTGCTGATAGAAGAATATGTGGAGCTATGGGTAGGCACACAATATAACCGCAAGGATTAGCAATTAACAAGTGCAGATTAGCGATTGTTCAATCCTGATCTAAAGTACAAATCACAGCTGCTGGCTAAGACGCGTCGAGACATAGCGCAACAAGGTGAAAACAAAGGACGATGAAAAGAACGCACAGAACAAGCAAATAACCCGGAATTTTCCTCTTCCTGAATTTTTCCCAGTTTTTTCCAAAAGGCACCAGTAGGAATCAAACTTTTTTTTCACAATTTTTTTTATTTTTCTGTGAACAAGGATAAAAAAAGATGCAACCACAAAAATTGGCACCTACAACTGAGGTGGGATGTGGTCTACAGAAATACAGCACGTTCTCTGAAAAGCGTGCAAAAACTTTGACAATTTTTTTCTTTATTTTCCTAAATTTTTTGGCAATTTTGATGAAACCATAGATGGCGAAGCAATCTGTTGTTGAGCGTGGGTAACAGTTGCAAGATAAACCTGTGCTGATAGAAGAATATTTGGAGCTATGGGTAGGCACACAATATGACAGCAAGGATTAGTAATTAACGAGTGCAGATTAGCGATTGTTCAATCCGGATCCAAAGTACAAATCACAGCTGCTAGCTAAGACATGTCGAGACGTAGCGCAACAAGGTGAAAACAAAGGACGATTGAAAGAACGCACAGAACAAGCAAATAACCCAGAATTTTCCTTTTTCCTGAATTTTTCCTGATTTTTCCAAAAGGCACTTGTAGGAATCAAACTTTTTTATTTTTTCACTATTTTTTTATTTTTCTCTGAACAAACACCAAAAAAGATGCAACCACAAAAATTGGCACCTGGAACTGAGGTGGGATGTGGTCTTCAGAAATACAGCACGTTTTCTGAAAAGCGTGCAAAAACTTTGATATATTTTTTCTTTATTTTCCTGAATTTTTTTGGCAATTTTGATGAAACCAGATAGGGCGAAGCAATCTATTGTTGAGCATGGGTAATAGTTGCAAGATGAACCTGTGCTAATAGAAGAATATGTGGAGCTATGGGTAGGCACACAATATGACAACAAGGATTAGCAATTAACGAGTGCAGATTAGCGATTGTTCAATCCGAATCCAAAATACAAATCATAGCTGCTGGCTAAGACGTGTCGAGACGTAGCGCAACAAGGCGAAAACAAAGGACGATGGCAAGAACGCACAGAACAATCAAATAAACCAGAATTTACCTTTTTCCTGAATTTTTCCCTAATTTTTCCAAAAGGCACCAGTAGGAATCAAACTTTTTTATTTTTTCACCATTTTTTTAATTTTTCTCTGAACAAGGATCAAAAAAAGATGCAACCACAAAAATTGGCACCTACAACTGAGGTGGGATGTGGTCTACTGTGATACAACACGTTCTCTGGAAAGCGTACAAAAACTTTGACAATTTTTTTCTTTGTTTTCCTGAATTTTTTGCCAATTTTGATGAAACCAAACAGGGCGAAGCAATCTGTTGTTGAGCATGGGTAACAGTTGCAGGATGAACCTGTGCTGATAGAAGAATATGTGGAGCTATGGGTAGGCACACAATATGACAGTGAGGATTAGCAATTAACGAGTGCAGATTAGCGATTGTTCAATCCGGATCCGAAGTACAAATCACAGCTGCTGGCTAAGACATGTCGAGACGTAGCGCAACAAGGTGAAAACAAAGGACGATGGAAAGAATGCACAGAACAAGCAAATAACCCAGAATTCTCCTTTTTCCTGAATTTTTCCCTGATTTTCCAAAAGGCACTAGTAGGAATCAAACTTGTTTATTTTTTCACTATTTTTTTATTTTTCTCTAAACAAAGATCAAAAAAGATGCAACCACAAAAATTGGCACCTACAACTGAGGTGGGATGTGGTCTACAGAAATACAGCACGTTCTCTGAAAAGCATGCAAAAACTTTGACAATTTTTTTCTTTATTTTCCTGAATATTTTTGGCAATTTTCATGAAACCAAATAGGACAAAGCAATCTGTTGTTGAGCGTGGGTAACAGTTACTAGATGAACGTGTGCCGATAGAACAATATGTGGAGCTATGGGTAGGCACACAATATGACAGCAAGGATCAGCAATTAACGAGTGTAGATTAGCGATTGTTCAATCCAGATCCAAAGTACAAATCACAGCTGCTGGCTAAGACGTGTCGAGACGTAGCGCAACAAGGTGAAAACAAAGGACGACGGAAAGAACGCACAGAACAAGCAAATAACCCGAAATTTTCCTTTTTCC
Source organism: Saccharum spontaneum (assembly GCA_022457205.1). Taxonomy (NCBI): domain Eukaryota; kingdom Viridiplantae; phylum Streptophyta; class Magnoliopsida; order Poales; family Poaceae; genus Saccharum; species Saccharum spontaneum. The sequence continues at coordinate 1,078,529 of CM039591.1, forward strand.
TAAATTTTTCCCTGATTTTCCAAAAGGCACCAGTAGGAATCAAACTTTTTTTATTTTTCACTATTTTTTTATTTTTCTCTGAACAAGGATCAGAAAAGATGCAACCACAAAAATTGGCACCTACAACTGAGGTGGGATGTGGTCTACAGAGATATAGCACGTTCTCTGAAAAGAGTGCCAAAACTTTGACAATTTTTTTCTTTGTTTTCCTGAATTTTTTGGCAATTTTGATGAAACCATAGAGGGCGAAGCAATCTGTTGTTGAGCGTGGGTAACAGTTGCAAGATGAACCTGTGCTGATAGAAGAATATGTGGAGCTATGGGTAGGCACACAATATGACAGCAAGGATTAGCAATTAACGAGTGCAGATTAGCGATTGTTCAATCCGGATCCAAAGTACAAATCACAGCTGCTAGCTAAGACATGTCGAGACGTAGCGCAACAAGGTGAAAACAATGGACGATTGAAAGAACGCACAGAACAAGCAAATAACCCAGAATTTTCCTTTTTCCTGAATTTTTCCCTGATTTTCCAAAAGGCACTAGTAGGAATCAAACTTTTTAATTTTTTCACTATTTTTTTATTTTTCTCTGAACAAGGATAAAAAAGACGCAACCTTAAAAATTGGCACCTACAACTGAGGTGGGATGTGGTCTACAGAAATCAGCATGTTCTCTGAAAAGCGTGCAAAAACTTTGATATATATTTTTCTTTATTTTCCTAAATTTTTTTGCAATTTTGATGAAACCAAACAGGGCAAAGCAATCTGCTGTTGAGCGTGGGTAACAGTTGCAAGATGAGCTTGTGCTGATAGAAGAATATGTGGAGCAATGGGTAGGCACACAATATGACCGCAAGGATTAGCAATTAACAAGTGCAGATTAGCGATTGTTCAATCCTGATCCAAAGTTCAAATCACAGCTGTTGGCTAAGACGTGTTGAGACATAGCGCAACAAGGTGAAAACAAAGGACGATGAAAAGAATGCACAGAACAAGCAAATAACCCGGAATTTTCCTTTTCCTGAATTTTTCTCTTTTTTTTCCAAAAGGCACCAGTTGGAATCAAACTTTTTTATTTTTTTCACTATTTTTTTTTATTTTTGTCTGAACAAGGATAAAAAAGATGCAACAACAAAAATTGGCACCTACAACTGAGGTGGGTTGTGGTCTACAGAAATACAGCACGTTCTCTGAAAAGCGTGCAAAAACTTTGATAATTTTTTTTCTTTATTTTTCTGAATTTTTTGGCAATTTTGATGAAACCATAGAGGGCGAAGCAATCTGTTGTTGAGCGTGGGTAACAGTTGCAAGATGAACCTGTGCTGATAGAAGAATATGTGGAGCTATGGGTAGGCACCCAATATGACAGCAAGGATTAGCAATTAACGAGTGCAGATTAGCGATTGTTCAATCCGGATCCAAAGTACAAATCACAGCTGCTAGCTAAGACATGTCGAGACGTAGCGCAACAAGGTGAAAACAAAGGACGATTGAAAGAACGCATAGAACAAGCAAATAACCCGGAATTTTCCTTTTTCCTGAATTTTTCCCTGATTTTCCAAAAGGCACTAGTAGGAATCAAACTTTTTTATTTTTTCACTATTTTTTTATTTTTTCTCTGAACAAGGATAAAAAAAGACGCAACCACAAAAATTGGCACCTACAACTGAGGTGGGATGTGGTCTACAGAAATCAGCACGTTCTCTGAAAAGCATGCAAAAACTTTGATATATTTTTTTCTTTATTTTCCTAAATTTTTTTGCAATTTTGATGAAACCAAATAGGGCGAAGCAATCTGATGTTGAGCGTGGGTAACAGTTACAAGCTGAACGTGTGCCGATAGAACAATATGTGGAGCTATGGGTAGGCACACAATATGACAGCAAGGATCAGCAATTAACATGTGCAGATTAGCGATTGTTCAGTCCTGATCTAAAGTACAAATCACATCTGCTGGCTAAGATGCGTCGAGACATAGCGCAACAAGGTGAAAACAAAGGACGATGAAAAGAACGCACAGAACAAGCAAATAACCCGGAATTTTCCTCTTCCTGATTTTTTCCCAGTTTTTTCCAAAAGGCACCAGTAGGAATCAAACTTTTTTATTTTTTCACCATTTTTTTTATTTTTCTCTGAACAAGGATCAAAAAAAGATGCAACCACAAAAATTGGCACCTACAACTGAGGTGGGATGTGGTCTACAGAGATACAGCACGTTCTCTGAAAAGCGTACAAAAACTTTGACAATTTTTTTCTTTGTTTTCCTGAATTTTTTGGCAATTTTGATGAAACCAAACAGGGCGAAGCAATCTGTTGTTGAGCATGGGTAACAGTTGCAAGATGAACCTGTGCTGATAGAAGAATATGTGGAGCTATGGGTAGGCACACAATATGACAGTGAGGATTAGCAATTAACGAGTGCAGATTAGCGATTGTTCAATCTGGATCCAAAGTACAAATCACAGCTGCTGGCTAAGATATGTCGAGACATAGCGCAACAAGGTGAAAACAAAGGACGATGGAAAGAACGCACAGAACAAGCAAATAACCCGGAATTCTCCTTTTTCCTAAATTTTTCCCTGATTTTCCAAAAGGCACTAGTAGGAATCAAACTTGTTTATTTTTTCACAATTTTTTTATTTTTCTCTGAACAATGATCAAAAAAGATGCAACCACAAAAATTGGCACCTACAACTGAGGTGGGATGTGGTCTACAGAAATACAGCACGTTCTCTGAAAAGCATGCAAAAACTTTGACAATTTTTTTCTTTATTTTCCTGAATATTTTTGGCAATTTTCATGAAACCAAATAGGGCAAAGCAATCTGTTGTTGAGCGTGGGTAACAGTTACAAGATGAACGTGTGCCGATAGAACAATATGTGGAGCTATGGGTAGGCACACAATATGACAGCAGGGATCAGCAATTAACGAGTGTAGATTAGCGATTGTTCAATCCAGATCCAAAGTACAAATCACAGCTGCTGGCTAAGACGTGTCGAGACGTAACGCAACAAGGTGAAAACAAAGGACGACGGAAAGAACGCACAGAACAAGCAAATAACCCAGAATTTTCCTTTTTCCTGAATTTTTCCCTGATTTTCCAAAAGGCACCAGTAGGAATCAAACTTTTTTTATTTTTCACTATTTTTTTTATTTTTCTCTGAACAAGGATCAGAAAAGATGCAACCACAAAAATTAGCACCTACAACTGAGGTGGGATGTGGTCTACAGAGATATAGCACGTTCTCTTAAAAGAGTGCCAAAACTTTGACAATTTCTTTCTTTGTTTTCCTGAATTTTTTGGCAATTTTGATGAAACCATAGAGGGCGAAGCAATCTGTTGTTGAGCGTGGGTAACAGTTGCAAGATGAACCTGTGCTGATAGAAGAATATGTGGAGCTATGGGTAGGCACACAATATGACAGCAAGGATTAGCAATTAACGAGTGCAGATTAGCTATTGTTCAATCCGGATCCAAAGTACAAATCACAGCTGCTAGCTAAGACATGTCGAGACGTAGCGCAACAAGATGAAAACAAAGGACGATTGAAAGAATGCACAGAACAAGCAAATAACCCAGAATTTTCCTTTTTCCTGAATTTTTCCCTGATTTTCCAAAAGGCACTAGTAGGAATCAAACTTTTTAATTTTTTTCACTATTTTTTTCTTTTTCTCTGAACAAGGATAAAAAAGACGCAACCATAAAAATTGGCACCTACAACTGAGGTGGGATGTGGTCTACAGAAATCAGCACGTTCTCTGAAAAGCGTGCAAAAACTTTGATATATTTTTTTCTTTATTTTCCTAAATTTTTTTGCAATTTTGATGAAACCAAACAGGGCAAAGCAATCTGCTGTTGAGCATGGGTAACAGTTGCAAGATGAACTTGTGCTGATAGAAGAATATGTGGAGCTATGGGTAGGCACACAATATGACCGCAAGGATTAGCAATTAACGAGTGCAGATTAGCGATTGTTCAATCCGGATCCAAAGTACAAATCACAGCTCCTGGCTAAGACGTGTCGAGATGTAGCGCAACAAGGTGAAAACAAAGGAAGATGGCAAGAACGCACAGAACAATCAAATAAACCGGAATTTTCCTTTTTCCTGAATTTTTCCCTAATTTTTCCAAAAGGCACTAGTAGGAATCAAACTTTTTTATTTTTTCACCATTTTCTTATTTTTCTCTGAACAAGGATCAAAAAAGATGCAACCACAAAAATTGGCACCTACAACTGAGGTGGGATGTGGTCTACAGAGATACAACACGTTCTCTGAAAAGCGTACAAAAACTTTGACAATTTTTTTCTTTGTTTTCCTGAATTTTTTGGCAATTTTGATGAAACCAAACAGGGCGAAGCAATCTGTTGATGAGCATGGGTAACAGTTGCAAGATGAACCTGTGCTGATAGAAGAATATGTGGAGCTATGGGTAGGCACACAATATGACAGCAAGGATTAACAATTAACGAGTGCAAATTAGCGATTGTTCAATCCGGATCCAAAGTACAAATCACAGCTGCTAGCTAAGACATGTCGAGACGTAGCGCAACAAGGTGAAAACAAAGGACGATGGAAAGAACGCACAGAACAAGCAAATAACCCGGAATTCTCCTTTTTCCTGAATTTTTCCCTGATTTTCCAAAAGGCACTAGTAGGAATCAAACTTGTTTATTTTTTCACTATTTTTTTTATTTTTCTCTGAACAAGGATCAAAAAAGATGCAACCACAAAAATTGGCACCTACAACCGAGGTGGGATGTGGTCTACAGAAATACAGCACGTTCTCTGAAAAGCATGCAAAAACTTTGACAATTTTTTTCTTTATTTTCCTGAATATTTTTGGCAATTTTCATGAAACCAAATAGGGCAAAGCAATCTGTTGTTGAGCGTGGGTATCAGTTACAAGATGAACGTGTGCCGATAGAACAATATGTGGAGCTATGGGTAGGCACACAATATGACAGCAAGGATCAGCAATTAACGAGTGTAGATTAGCGATTGTTCAATCCGGATCCAAAGTACAAATCACAGCTGCTGGCTAAGACGTGTCGAGACGTAGCGCAACAAGGTGAAAACAAAGGACGACGGAAAGAACGCACAGAACAAGCAAATAACCCAGAATTTTCCTTTTTCCTGAATTTTTCCCTGATTTTCCAAAAGGCACCAGTAGGAATCAAACTTTTTTTATTTTTCACTATTTTTTTTTATTTTTCTCTGAACAAGGATCAAAAAAGATGCAACCACAAAAATTGGCACCTACAACTGAGGTGGGATGTGGTCTACAGAAATACAGCACGTTCTCTGAAAAGCATGCAAAAACTTTGACAATTTTTTTCTTTATTTTCCTGAATATTTTTGGCAATTTTCATGAAACCAAATAGGGCAAAGCAATCTGCTGTTGAGCGTGGGTAACAGTTACAAGATGAACGTGTGTCGATAGAACAATATGTGGAGCTATGGGTAGGCACACAATATGACAGCAAGGATCAGCAATTAACGAGTGTAGATTAGCGATTGTTCAATCCAGATCCGAAGTACAAATCACAGCTGCTGGCTAAGACGTGTCGAGACGTAGCGCAACAAGGTGAAAACAAAGGACGATGGAAAGAACGCACAGAACAAGCAAATAACCCAGAATTTTCCTTTTTCCTGAATTTTTCCCTGATTTTCCAAAAGGTACCAGTAGGAATCAAACTTTTTTTATTTTTCACTATTTTTTTATTTTTCTCTGAACAAGGATCAGAAAAGATGCAACCACAAAAATTGGCACCTACAACTGAGGTGGGATGCGGTCTACAGAGATATAGCACGTTCTCTGAAAAGCGTGCCAAAACTTTGACAATTTTTTTCTTTGTTTTCCTGAATTTTTTGGCAATTTTGATGAAACCATAGAGGGTGAAGCAATCTGTTGTTGAGCGTGGGTAACAGTTGCAAGATGAACCTGTGCTGATAGAAAAATATGTGGAGTTATGGGTAGGCACACAATATGACAGCAAGGATTAGCAATTAACGGGTGCAGATTAGCGATTGTTAAATCCGGATCCAAAGTACAAATCACAGCTGCTAGCTAAGACATGTCGAGACGTAGCGCAACAAGGTGAAAACAAAGGACGATTGAAAGAACGCACAGAACAAGCAAATAACCCAGAATTTTCCTTTTTCCTGAATTTTTCCCTGATTTTCCAAAAGGCACTAGTAGAAATCAAACTTTTTTATTTTTTCACTATTTTTTTATTTTTCTCTGAGCGAGGATAAAAAAAGACGTAACCACAAAAATTGGCACCAACAACTGAGGTGGGATGTGGTCTACAGAAATCAGCACGTTCTCTGAAAAGCGTGCAAAAACTTTGATATTTTTTTCTTTATTTTCCTAAATTTTTTTACAATTTTGATGAAACCAAATAGGGCGAAGCAATCTGCTGTTGAGCGTGGGTAACAGTTGCAAGACGAACTTGTGCTGATAGAAGAATATGTGGAGCTATGGGTAGGCACACAATATGACCGCAAGAATTTGCAATTAGCAAGTGCACATTAGCGATTGTTCAATCCTGATCCAAAGTACAAATCACAGCTGCTGGCTAAGACATGTCGAGACATAGCGCAACAAGGTGAAAACAAAGGACGATGAAAAGAACACATAGAACAAGCAAATAACCCAGAATTTTCCTTTTCCTGAATTTTTCCCTGTTTTTTCCAAAAGGCACCAGTAGGAATCAAACTTTTTTATTTTTTTCACTATTTGTTTTATTTTTCTCTGAACAAGGATAAAAAAAGATGCAACCACAAAAATTGGCACCTATAACTGAGGTGGGATGTGGTCTACAGAAATACAGCACGTTCTCTGAAAAGCGTGCAAAAACTTTAATAATTTTTTTCTTTATTTTTCTGAATTTTTTGGCAATTTTGATGAAACCATAGAGGGTGAAGCATTCTGTTGTTGAGCGTGGGTAACAGTTACAAGATGAACCTGTGCTGATAGAAGAATTTGTGGAGCTATGGGTAGGCACACAATATGACAACAAGGATTAACAATTAACAAGTGCAGATTAGCGATTGTTCAATCCGGATCCAAAGTACAAATCTCAGCTGCTGGCTAAGACGTGTCGAGACGTAGCGCAACAAGGTGAAAACAAAGGACGATGGAAACAACGCACAGAACGAGCAAATAACCCGGAATTTTCCTTTTTCCTGAATTTTTCCTAATTTTTCCAAAAGGCACTTGTAGGAATCAAACTTTTTATTTTTTCACTATTTTATTATTTTTCTATGAACAAGGACCAAAAAAGATGCAACCACAAAAATTGGCACCTACAACTGAGGTGGGATGTGGTCTATAGAAATACAGCACGTTTTCTGAAAAGCGTGCAAAAACTTTGATATATTTTTTCTTTATTTTCCTAAATTTTTTTGGCAATTTTGATGAAACCAAACAGGGCGAAGCAATCTGTTGTTGAGCGTGGGTAACAGTTGCAAGATGAACCTGTGCTGATAGAAGAATATGTGGAGCTATAGGTAGGCACACAATATGACCGCAAGGATTAGCAATTAACAAGTGTAGATTAGCGATTGTTCAATCCGAATCCAAAGTACAAATCACAGCTGCTAGCTAAGACATGTCGAGACGTAGCGCAACAAGGTGAAAACAAACGACGATTGAAAGAACGCACAGAACAAGGAAATAACCCAGAATTTTCCTTTTTCCTGAATTTTTCCCTGATTTTCCAAAAGGCACTAGTAGAAATCAAACTTTTTTATTTTTTCACTATTTTTTTATTTTTCTCTGAACAAGGATAAAAAAGATGTAACCACAAAAATTGGCACCTACAACTGAGGTGGGATGTGGTTTACAGAAATACAACACGTTCTCTGAAAAGTGTGCAAAAACTTTGATATTTTTTTTTCTTTATTTTCCTGATTTTTTTTGAAATTTTTATGAAACCAAACAGGGCGAAGCAATCTGCTGTTGAGCGTGTGTAACAGTTGCAAGATGAACTTGTGCTGATAGAAGACTATGTGGTGCTATGGGTAGGCACACAATATCACCGCAAGGATTAGCAATTAACAAGTGCAGATTAGCGATTGTTCAATCCGGATCCAAAGTACAAATCTCAGCTGCTGGCTAAGACGTGTCGAGACGTACCGCAACAAGGTGAAAACAAAGGACGATGGAAAGAACGCACAGAACGAGCAAATAACCCGGAATTTTCCTTTTTCCTAAATTTTTCCTGATTTTTCCAAAAGGCACTTGCAGGAATCAAACTTTTTTATTTTTTCACTATTTTTTTATTTTTCTATGAACAAGGACCAAAAAAGATGCAACCACAAAAATTGGCACCTACAACTGAGGTGGGATGTGGTCTACAGAAATACAGCACGTTTTCTGAAAAGCGTGCAAAAACTTTGATATATTTTTTCTTTATTTTCCTGAATTTTTTTGGCAATTTTGATGAAACCAAACAGGGCGAAGCAATCTGTTGTTGAGCGTGGGTAATAGTTGCAAGATGAACCTGTGCTGATAGAAGAATATGTGGAGCATTGGGTAGGCACACAATATGACAGCAAGGATTAGCAATTAACGAGTGCAGATTAGCGATTGTTCAATCCGAATCCAAAATACAAATCATAGCTGCTAGCTAAGACGTGTCGAGACGTAGCGCAACAAGGTGAAAACAAAGGACGATGGCAAGAACGCACAGAACAATCAAATAAACCGGAATTTTCCTTTTTCCTGAATTTTTACCTAATTTTTCCGAAAGGCACTAGTAGGAATCAAACTTTTTTATTTTTTCACCATTTTTTTATTTTTCTCTGAACAAGGATCAAAAAAGATGCAACCACAAAAATTGGCACCTACAACTGAGGTGGGATGTGGTCTACAGAGATACAGCACGTTCTCTGAAAAGCATGCAAAAACTTTGACAATTTTTTTCTTTATTTTCCCAAATATTTTTGGCAATTTCCATGAAACCAAATAGGGCAAAGCAATCTGTTGTTGAGCGTGGGTAACAGTTACAAGATGAACGTGTGCCGATAGAACAATATGTGGAGCTATGGGAAGGCACACAATATGACAGCAAGGATCAGCAATTAACGAGTGTAGATTTGCGATTGTTCAATCCAGATCCAAAGTACATGTCGAGACGTAGCGCAACAAGGTGAAAACAAAGGACGACAGAAAGAACGCACAGAACAAGCAAATAACCCGGAATTTTCCTTTTTCCTGAATTTTTCCCTGATTTTCCAAAAGGCACCAGTAGGAATCAAACTTTTTTTATTTTTCACTATTTTTTTTATTTTTCTCTGAACAAGGATCAGAAAAGATGCAACCACAAAAATTGGCACCTACAACTGATGTGGGATGCGGTCTACAGAGATATAGCACGTTCCCTGAAAAGCGTGCCAAAACCTTGACAATTTTTTTCTTTGTTTTCATGAATTTTTTGGCAACTTTGATGAAACCATAGAGGGCGAAGCAATCTGTTGTTGAGAATGGGTAACAGTTGCAAGATGAACCTATGCTGATAGAAGAATATGTGGAGCTATAGGTAGGCACACAATATGACAGCAAGGATTAGCAATTAACGAGTGCAGATTATCGATTGTTCAATCCGGATCCAAAGTACAAATCACAGCTGCTAGCTAAGACATGTCGAGACGTAGCGCAACAAGGTGAAAACAAAGGACGATTAAAAGAACACACAGAACAAGCAAATAACCCAGAATTTTCCTTTTTCCATAATTTTTCCCTGATTTTCCAAAAGGCACTAGTAGGAATCAAACTTTTTTTTCACTATTTTTTTATTTTTCTCTGAACAAGGATAAAAAAGACGCAACCACAAAAATTGGCACCTACAACTGAGGTGGGATCTGGTCTACAGAAATCAGCATGTTCTCTGAAAAGCGTGCAAAAACTTTGATATTTTTTTCTTTATTTTCCTAAATTTTTTTACAATTTTGATGAAACCAAACAGGGCGAAGCAATCTGCTGTTGAGCGTGGGTAACAGTTGCAAGACGAACTTGTGCTGATAGAAGAATATGTGGAGCTATGGGTAGGCACACAATATGACCGCAAGAATTAGCAATTAACAAGTGCACATTAGCGATTGTTCAATCCTGATCCAAAGTACAAAACACAGCTGCTGGCTAAGACATGTCGAGACATAGCGCAACAAGGTGAAAACAAAGGACGATGAAAAGAACGCACAGAACAAGCAAATAACCCGGAATTTTCCTTTTCCTGAATTTTTCCCTGTTTTTTCCAAAAGGCACCAGTAGGAATCAAACTTTTTTATTTTTTTCACTATTTTTTTTTTTATTTTTCTCTGAACAAGGATAAAAAAAGATGCAACCACAAACATTGGCACCTATAACTGAGGTGGGATGTGGTCTACAGAAATACAACACGTTCTCTGAAAAGCGTGCAAAAACTTTGATATATTTTTTCTTTATTTTCCTAAATTTTTTTGGCAATTTTGATGAAACCAAACAGGGCGAAGCAATCTGTTGTTGAGCGTGGGTAACAGTTGCAAGATGAACCTGTGCTGATAGAAGAATATGTGGAGCTATGGGTAGGCACACAATATGACCGCAAGGATTAGCAATTAGCAAGTGGAGATTAGCGATTGTTCAATCCGAATCCAAAGTACAAATCACAGCTGCTAGCTAAGACATGTCGAGACGTAGCGCAACAAGGTGAAAACAAACGACGATTGAAAGAACGCATAGAACAAGGAAATAACCCAGAATTTTCCTTTTTCCTGAATTTTTCCCTGATTTTCCAAAAGGCACTAGTAGAAATCAAACTTTTTAATTTTTTCACTATTTTTTTATTTTTCTCTGAACAAGGATAAAAAAGACGTAACCACAAAAATTGGCACCTACAACTGAGGTGGGATGTGGTTTACAGAAATACAACACGTTCTCTGAAAAGTGTGCAAAAACTTTGATATTTTTTTTCTTTATTTTCCTGATTTTTTTTGCAATTTTTATGAAACCAAACAGGGCGAAGCAATCTGCTGTTGAGCGTGTGTAACAGTTGCAAGATGAACTTGTGCTGATAGAAGACTATGTGGTGCTATGGGTAGGCACACAATATGACCGCAAGGATTAGCAATTAACAAGTGCAGATTAGCGATTGTTCAATCCGGATCCAAAGTACAAATCTCAGCTGCTGGCTAAGACGTGACGAGACGTAGCGCAACAAGGTGAAAACAAAGGACGATGGAAAGAACGCACAGAACGAGCAAATAACCTGGAATTTTCCTTTTTCCTAAATTTTTCCTCATTTTTCCAAAAGGCACTTGCAGGAATCAAACTTTTTTATTTTTTCACTATTTTTTTATTTTTCTCTGAACAAGGACCAAAAAAGATGCAACCACAAAAATTGGCACCTACAACTGAGGTGGGATGTGGTCTACAGAAATACAGTACGTTTTCTGAAAAGCGTGCAAAAACTTTGATATATTTTTTCTTTATTTTCCTGAATTTTTTTGGCAATTTTGATGAAACCAAACAGGGCGAAGCAATCTGTTGTTGAGCGTGGGTAATAGTTGCAAGATGAACCTGTGCTGATAGAAGAATATGTGGAGCATTGGGTAGGCACACAATATGACAGCAAGGATTAGCAATTAACGAGTGCAGATTAGCGATTGTTCAATCCGAATCCAAAATACAAATCATAGCTGCTGGCTAAGACGTGTCGAGACGTAGCGCAACAAGGTGAAAACAAAGGACGATGGAAAGAACGCACAGAACGAGCAAATAACCCGGAATTTTCCTTTTTTCTGAATTTTTCCTGATTTTTCCAAAAGGCACTTGTAGGAATCAAACTTTTTTATTTTTTCACTATTTTTTTATTTTTCTCCGAACAAGGACCAAAAAAGATGCAACCACAAAAATTGGCACCTACAACTGAGGTGGGATGTGGTCTACAAAAATACAGCACGTTTTCTGAAAAGCGTGCAAAAACTTTGATATATTTTTTCTTTATTTTCCTGAATTTTATTGGCAATTTTGATGAAACCAAACAGGGCGAAGCAATCTGTTTGTTGAGCGTGGGTAATAGTTGCAAGATGAACCTGTGCTGATAGAAGAATATGTGGAGCTATGGGTAGGCACACAATATGACAGCAAGGATTAGCAATTAACGAGTGCAGATTAGCGATTGTTTAATCCGAATCCAAAATACAAATCATAGCTGCTGGCTAAGACGTGTCGAGACGTAGCGCAACAAGGTGAAAACAAAGGACGATGGAAAGAACGCACAGAACAAGCAAATAACCCGGAATTCTGCTTTTTCCTAAATTTTTCCCTGATTTTCCAAAAGGCACTAGTAGGAATCAAACTTGTTTATTTTTTCACTATTTTTTTATTTTTCTCTGAACAAGGATCAAAAAAGATGCAACCACAAAAATTGGCACCTACAACTGAGGTGGGATGTGGTCTACAGAAATACAGCACGTTCTCTGAAAAGCATGCAAAAACTTTGACAATTTTTTTCTTTATTTTCCTAAATATTTTTGGCAATTTTCATGAAACCAAATAGGGCAAAGCAATCTGTTGTTGAGCGTGGGTAACAGTTACAAGATGAACGTGTGCCGATAGAACAATATGTGGAGCTATGTGTAGGCACACAATATGACAGCAAGGATCAGCAATTAACGAGTGTAGATTAGCGATTGTTCAATCCAGATCCAAAGTACAAATCACAGCTGCTGGCTAAGACATGTCGAGACGTAGCGCAACAAGGTGAAAACAAAGGACGACGGAAAGAACGCACAGAACAAGCAAATAACCCAGAATTTTCCTTTTTCCATAATTTTTCCCTGATTTTCCAAAAGGCACTAGTAGGAATCAAACTTTTTTATTTTTTCACTATTTTTTTATTTTTCTCTGAACAAGGATAAAAAAAGACGCAACCACAAAAATTGGCACCTACAACTAAGGTGGGATGTGGTCTACAGAAATCAGCACATTCTCTAAAAAGCGTGCAAAAACTTTGATATTTTTTTCTTTATTTTCCTAAATTTTTTTACAATTTTGATGAAACCAAACAGGGCGAAGCAATCTGCTGTTGAGCGTGGGTAACAGTTGCAAGATGAACTTTTGCTGATAGAAGAATATGTGGAGCTATAGGTAGGCACACAATATGACCGCAATGATTAGCAATTAACAAGTGCAGATTAGCGATTGTTCAATCCTGATCCAAAGTACAAATCACAGCTGCTGTCTAAGACGTGTCGAGACATAGCACAACAAGGTGAAAACAAAGGACGATGAAAAGAACGCACAGAACAAGCAAATAACCTGGAATTTTCCTTTTCCTGAAATTTTCCCGGTTTTTTCTAAAAGGCACCAGTAGGAATCAAACTTTTTTATTTTTTTCACTATTTTTTTTATTTTTCTCTGAACAAGGATAAAAAAAGATGCAACCACAAAAATTGGCACCTACAACTGAGGTGGGATGTGGTCTACAGAAATACAGCACGTTCTCTGAAAAGCGTGCAAAAACTTTGACAATTTTTTTTCTTTATTTTTCTAAATTTTTTGGAAATTTTGATGAAACCATAGAGGGCGAAGCAATCTATTGTTGAGCGTGGGTAACAGTTGCAAGATGAACCTATGCTGATAGAAGAATATGTGGAGCTATGGGTAGGCACACAATATGACAGCAAGGATTAGCAATTAACGAGTGCAGATTAGCGATTGTTCAATCCGGATCCAAAGTACAAATCACAGCTGCTAGCTAAGACATGTCGAGACGTAGCGCAACAAGGTGAAAACAAAGGACGATTGAAAGAACGCACAGAACAAGCAAATAACCCATAATTTTCCTTTTTCCTGAATTTTTCCCTGATTTTCCAAAAGGCACTAGTAGAAATCAAACTTTTTTATTTTTTCAATATTTTTTTATTTTTCTCTGAACAAGGATAAAAAAGACGTAACCACAAAAATTGGCACCTACAACTGAGGTGGGATGTGGTTTACAGAAATACAGCGCGTTCTCTGAAAAGCGTGCAAAAACTTTGATATTTTTTTTATTTTCCTAAATTTTTTTGCAATTTTTATAAAACCAAACAGATCGAAGCAATCTGCTGTTGAGCGTGGGTAACAGTTGTAAGATGAACTTGTGTTGATAGAAGAATATGTGGACCTATGGGTAGGCACACAATATGACCGCAAGGATTAGCAATTAACAAGTGCAGATTAGCGATTGTTCAATCCGGATCCAAACTACAAATCTCAGCTGCTGGCTAAGACGTGTCGAGACGTAGCGCAACAAGGTGAAAACAAAGGACGATGGAAAGAACGCACAGAACGAGCAAATAACCCAGAATTTTCCTTTTTCCTGAATTTTTCCTAATTTTTCCAAAAGGCACTTGTAGGAATCAAACTTTTTTATTTTTTCACTATTTTTTTATTTTTCTCTGAACAAGGACCAAAAAAGATGAAACCACAAAAATTTGCACCTACAACTGAGGTGGGATGTGGTCTACAAAAATACAGCACGTTTTCTGAAAAGCGTGCATAAACTTTGATATATTTTTTCTTTATTTTCCTGAAGTTTTTTGGCAATTTTGATGAAACCAAACAGGGCGAAGCAATCTGTTGTTGAGCGTGGGTAATAGTTGCAAGATGAACCTGTGCTGATAGAAGAATATGTGGAGCTATGGGTAGGCACACAATATGACAACAAGGATTAGCAATTAACGAGTGCAGATTAGCCACTTTTCAATCCGAATCCAAAATACAAATCATAGCTGCTGGCTAAGACGAGTCGAGACGTAGCACAACAAGGCGAAAACAAAGGACGATGGCAAGAACGCACAGAACAATCAAATAAACCAGAATTTTCCTTTTTCCTGAATTTTTCCCTGATTTTCCAAAAGGCACTAGTAGGAATCAAACTTTTTTATTTTTTCACTATTTTTTTATTTTTCTCTGAACAAGGATAAAAAAAGACGCAACCACAAAAATTGGCACCTACAACTGAGGTGGGATGTGGTCTACAGAAATCAGCACGTTCTCTAAAAAGCGTGCAAAAACTTTGATATTTTTTTTCTTTATTTTCCTAAATTTTTTTACAATTTTGATGAAACCAAACAGGGGCAAAGCAATCTGCTGTTGAGCGTGGGTAACAGTTGCAAGATGAACTTGTGCTGATAGAAGAATATGTGGAGCTATGGGTACGCACACAATATGACCGCAATGATTAGCAATTAACAAGTGCAGATTAGCGATTGTTCAATCCTGATCCAAAGTACAAATCACAGCTGCTGGCTAAGACGTGTCGAGACATAGCACAACAAGGTGAAAACAAAGAACGATGAAAAGAACGCACAGAACAAGCAAATAACCTGGAATTTTCCTTTTCCTGAAATTTTCCCGGTTTTTTCTAAAAGGCACCAGTAGGAATCAAACTTTTTTATTTTTTTCACTATTTTTTTTATTTTTCTCTGAACAAGGATAAAAAAGATGCAACCACAAAAATTGGCACCTACAACTGAGGTGGGATGTGGTCTACAGAAATACAGCACGTTCTCTAAAAAGAGTGCAAAAACTTTGACAATTTTTTTTCTTTATTTTTCTGAATTTTTTGGCAATTTTGATGAAACCATAGAGGGCGAAGCAATCTATTGTTGAGCGTGGGTAACAGTTGCAAGATGAACCTGTGCAGATAGAAGAATATGTGGAGCTACGGGTAGGCACACAATATGACAGCAAGGATTAACAATTAACGAGTGCAGATTAGCGATTGTTCAATCCAGATCCAAAGTACAAATCACAGCTGCTAGCTAAGACATGTCGAGACGTAGCGCAACAAGGTAAAAACAAAGGACGATTGAAAGAACGCACAGAACAAGCAAATAACCCAGAATTTTCCTTTTTCCTGAATTTTTCCCTGATTTTCCAAAAGGCACTAGTAGAAATCAAACTTTTTTATTTTTTCACTATTTTTTTATTTTTCTCTGAACAAGGATAAAAAAGACGTAACCACAAAAATTGGCACCTACAACTGAGGTGGGATGTGGTTTACAGAAATATAGCACGTTCTCTGAAAAGCGTGCAAAAACTTTGATATTTTTTTTCTTTATTTTCCAAAATTTTTTTGCAATTTTTATGAAACCAAATAGGGCGAAGCAATCTGCTGTTGAGCGTGGGTAACAGTTGTAAGATGCACTTGTGTTGATAGAAGAATATGTGGAGCTATGGGTAGGCACACAATATGACCGCAAGGATTAGCAATTAATAAGTGCAGATTAGCGATTGTTCAATCCGGATCCAAAGTACAAATCTCAGCTGCTGGCTAAGACGTGTCGAGACGTAGCGCAACAAGGTGAAAACATGGACGATGGAAAGAACGCACAGAACGAGCAAATAACCCGGAATTTTCCTTTTTCCTGAATTTTTCCTAATTTTTCCAAAAGGCACTTGTAGGAATCAAACTTTTTTATTTTTTCACTATTTTTTATTTTTCTCTGAACAAGGACCAAAAAAGATGCAACCACAAAAATTAGCACCTACAACTGAGGTGGGATGTGGTCTACAGAAATACAGCACGTTTTCTGAAAAGCATGCAAAAACTTTGATATATTTTTTCTTTATTTTCCTGAATTTTTTTGGCAATTTTGATGAAACCAAACAGGGCGAAGCAATCTGTTGTTGAGCGTGGGTAATAGTTGCAAGATGAACCTGTACTGATAGAAGAATATGTGGAGCTATGGCTAGGCACACAATATGACAGCAAGGATTAGCAATTAACGAGTGCAGATTAGCGATTTTTCAATCCGAATCCAAAATACAAATCATAGCTGCTGGCTAAGACGAGTCGAGACGTTGCACAACAAGGTGAAAACAAAGGACGATGGCAAGAACGCACAGAACAATCAAATAAACCAGAATTTTCCTTTTTCCTGAATTTTTCCCTAATTTTTCCAAAAGGCACTAGTAGGAATCAAACTTTTTTATTTTTTCACCATTTTTTTGTTTTTCTCTGAACAAGGATCAAAAAAGATGCAACCACAAAAATTGGCACCTACAACTGAGGTGGGATGTGGTCTACAGAAATACAGCACGTTCTCTGAATATTTTTGGCAATTTTCGTGAAACCAAATAGGGCAAAGCAATCTGTTGTTGAGCGTGGGTAACAGTTGCAAGATGAACGTGTGCTGATAGAAGAATATGTGGAGCTATGGGTAGACACACAATATGATAGCAAGGATTAGCAATTAACGAGTGCAGATTAGCGATTGTTCAATCCGGATCCAAAGTACAAATCATAGTTGCTGGCTTCGACGTGTCGAGACGTAGCGCAACAAGGTGAAAACAAAGGACGAAGGAAAGAACGCTCAGAACAAGCAAGTAACCCGGAATTTTCCTTTTTCCTGAATTTTTCCTTGATTTTTCAAAAAGGCACTAGTAGGAATCAAACTTTTTTATTTTTTCACTATTTTTTTTATTTTTCTCTGGACAAGGATAAAAAAAGATGCAACCACAAAAATTGGCACCTACAACTGAGGTGTGATGCGGTCTACAGAGATACAGCACGTTCTCTGAAAAACGTGCAAAAACTTTGACAATTTTTTTCTTTGTTTTCCTGAATTTTTTGGTAATTTTGATGAAACCAAACAGGGCGAAGCAATCTGTTGTTGAGCGTGGGTAACAGTTGCAAGATGAACCTATGCTGATAGAAGAATATGTGGAGCTATGGGTAGGCACACAATATGACAGCAAGGATTAGCAATTAACGAGTGCAGATTAGCGATTGTTCAATCCGGATCCAAAGTACAAATCACAGCTGCTAGCTAAGACATGTCGAGACGTAGCGCAACAAGGTGAAAACAAAAGGACGATTGAAAGAACGCACAGAACAAGCAAATAACCCATAATTTTCCTTTTTCCTGAATTTTTCCCTGATTTTCCAAAAGGCACTAGTAGAAATCAAACTTTTTTATTTTTTCACTATTTTTTTATTTTTCTCTGAACAAGGATAAAAAAGACGTAACCACAAAAATTGGCACCTACAACTGAGGTGGGATGTGGTTTACAGAAATACAGCGCGTTCTCTGAAAAGCGTGCAAAAACTTTGATATTTTTTTTTATTTTCCTAAATTTTTTTGCAATTTTTATAAAACCAAACAGATCGAAGCAATCTGCTGTTGAGCGTGGGTAACAGTTGTAAGATGAACTTGTGTTGATAGAAGAATATGTGGACCTATGGGTAGGCACACAATATGACCGCAAGGATTAGCAATTAACAAGTGCAGATTAGCGATTGTTCAATCCGGATCCAAACTACAAATCTCAGCTGCTGGCTAAGACGTGTCGAGACGTAGCGCAACAAGGTGAAAACAAAGGACGATGGAAAGAACGCACAGAACGAGCAAATAACCCAGAATTTTCCTTTTTCCTGAATTTTTCCTAATTTTTCCAAAAGGCACTTGTAGGAATCAAACTTTTTTATTTTTTCACTATTTTTTTATTTTTCTCTGAACAAGGACCAAAAAAGATGAAACCACAAAAATTGGCACCTACAACTGAGGTGGGATGTGGTCTACAGAAATACAGCACGTTTTCTGAAAAGCGTGCATAAACTTTGATATATTTTTTCTTTATTTTCCTGAATTTTTTTGGCAATTTTGATGAAACCAAACAGGGCGAAGCAATCTGTTGTTGAGCGTGGGTAATAGTTGCAAGATGAACCTGTGCTGATAGAAGAATATGTGGAGCTATGGGTAGGCACACAATATGACAACAAGGATTAGCAATTAACGAGTGCAGATTAGCCACTTTTCAATCCGAATCCAAAATACAAATCATAGCTGCTGGCTAAGACGAGTCGAGACGTAGCACAACAAGGCGAAAACAAAGGACGATGGCAAGAACGCACAGAACAATCAAATAAACCAGAATTTTCCTTTTTCCTGAATTTTTCCCTGATTTTCCAAAAGGCACTAGTAGGAATCAAACTTTTTATTTTTTCACTATTTTTTTATTTTTCTCTGAACAAGGATAAAAAAAGACGCAACCACAAAAATTGGCACCTACAACTGAGGTGGGATGTGGTCTACAGAAATCAGCACGTTCTCTAAAAAGCGTGCAAAAACTTTGATATTTTTTTCTTTATTTTCCTAAATTTTTTTACAATTTTGATGAAACCAAACAGGGGCAAAGCAATCTGCTGTTGAGCGTGGGTAACAGTTGCAAGATGAACTTGTGCTGATAGAAGAATATGTGGAGCTATGGGTACGCACACAATATGACCGCAATGATTAGCAATTAACAAGTGCAGATTAGCGATTGTTCAATCCTGATCCAAAGTACAAATCACAGCTGCTGGCTAAGACGTGTCGAGACATAGCACAACAAGGTGAAAACAAAGGACGATGAAAAGAACGCACAGAACAAGCAAATAACCTGGAATTTTCCTTTTCCTGAAATTTTCCCGGTTTTTTCTAAAAGGCACCAGTAGGAATCAAACTTTTTTATTTTTTTCACTATTTTTTTTATTTTTCTCTGAACAAGGATAAAAAAGATGCAACCACAAAAATTGGCACCTACAACTGAGGTGGGATGTGGTCTACAGAAATACAGCACGTTCTCTAAAAAGAGTGCAAAAACTTTGACAATTTTTTTCTTTATTTTTCTGAATTTTTTGGCAATTTTGATGAAACCATAGAGGGCGAAGCAATCTATTGTTGAGCGTGGGTAACAGTTGCAAGATGAACCTGTGCAGATAGAAGAATATGTGGAGCTACGGGTAGGCACACAATATGACAGCAAGGATTAACAATTAACGAGTGCAGATTAGCGATTGTTCAATCCGGATCCAAAGTACAAATCACAGCTGCTAGCTAAGACATGTCGAGACGTAGCGCAACAAGGTGAAAACAAAGGACGATTGAAAGAACGCACAGAACAAGCAAATAACCCAGAATTTTCCTTTTTCCTGAATTTTTCCCTGATTTTCCAAAAGGCACTAGTAGAAATCAAACTTTTTATTTTTTCACTATTTTTTTATTTTTCTCTGAACAAGGATAAAAAAGACGTAACCACAAAAATTGGCACCTACAACTGAGGTGGGATGTGGTTTACAGAAATATAGCACGTTCTCTGAAAAGCGTGCAAAAACTTTGATATTTTTTTTCTTTATTTTCCAAATTTTTTTTGCAATTTTTATGAAACCAAATAGGGCGAAGCAATCTGCTGTTGAGCGTGGGTAACAGTTGTAAGATGCACTTGTGTTGATAGAAGAATATGTGGAGCTATGGGTAGGCACACAATATGACCGCAAGGATTAGCAATTAATAAGTGCAGATTAGCGATTGTTCAATCCGGATCCAAAGTACAAATCTCAGCTGCTGGCTAAGACGTGTCGAGACGTAGCGCAACAAGGTGAAAACATGGACGATGGAAAGAACGCACAGAACGAGCAAATAACCCAGAATTTTCCTTTTTCCTGAATTTTTCCTAATTTTTCCAAAAGGCACTTGTAGGAATCAAACTTTTTTATTTTTTCACTATTTTTTTATTTTTCTCTGAACAAGGACCAAAAAAGATGCAACCACAAAAATTAGCACCTACAACTGAGGTGGGATGTGGTCTACAGAAATACAGCACGTTTTCTGAAAAGCATGCAAAAACTTTGATATATTTTTTCTTTATTTTCCTGAATTTTTTTGGCAATTTTGATGATACCAAACAGGGCGAAGCAATCTGTTGTTGAGCGTGGGTAATAGTTGCAAGATGAACCTGTACTGATAGAAGAATATGTGGAGCTATGGCTAGGCACACAATATGACAGCAAGGATTAGCAATTAACGAGTGCAGATTAGCGATTTTTCAATCCGAATCCAAAATACAAATCATAGCTGCTGGCTAAGACGAGTCGAGACATAGCACAACAAGGTGAAAACAAAGGACGATGGCAAGAACGCACAGAACAATCAAATAAACCAGAATTTTCCTTTTTCCTGAATTTTTCCCTAATTTTTCCAAAAGGCACTAGTAGGAATCAAACTTTTTTATTTTTTCACCATTTTTTTGTTTTTCTCTGAACAAGGATCAAAAAAGATGCAACCACAAAAATTGGCACCTACAACTGAGGTGGGATGTGGTCTACAGAAACACAGCACGTTCTCTGAATATTTTTGGCAATTTTCATGAAACCAAATAGGGCAAAGCAATCTGTTGTTGAGCGTGGGTAACAGTTGCAAGATGAACGTGTGCTGATAGAAGAATATGTGGAGCTATGGGTAGACACACAATATGATAGCAAGGATTAGCAATTAACGAGTGCAGATTAGCGATTGTTCAATCCGGATCCAAAGTACAAATCATAGTTGCTGGCTTCGACGTGTCGAGACGTAGCGCAACAAGGTGAAAACAAAGGACGAAGGAAAGAACGCTCAGAACAAGCAAGTAACCCGGAATTTTCCTTTTTCCTGAATTTTTCCTTGATTTTTCCAAAAGGCACTAGTAGGAATCAAACTTTTTTATTTTTTCACTATTTTTTTTATTTTTCTCTGGACAAGGATAAAAAAAGATGCAACCACAAAAATTGGCACCTACAACTGAGGTGTGATGCGGTCTACAGAGATACAGCACGTTCTCTGAAAAACGTGCAAAAACTTTGACAATTTTTTTCTTTGTTTTCCTGAATTTTTTGGTAATTTTGATGAAACCAAACAGGGCGAAGCAATCTGTTGTTGAGCGTGGGTAACAGTTGCAAGATGAACCTGTGCTCATAGAAGAATATGTGGAGCTATGGGTAGGCACACAATATGACAGTAAAGATTAGCAATTAGCGAGTGCAGATTAGTGATTGTTCAATCCGGATCCAAAGTACAAATCACAGCTACTGGCTAAGACGTGTCGAGACGTAGCGCAACAAGGTGAAAACAAAGGACGATGGAAAGAACGCACAGAACAAGCAAATAACCCGGAATTTTCCTTTTTCCTGAATTTTTCCCTGATTTTTCCAAAAGGCACTAGTAGGAATCAAACTTTTTTATCTTTTCACTATTTTTTTTATTTTTCTCTGAACAAGTATCAAAAAAGATGCAACCACAAAAATTGGCACCTACAACTGAGGTGGGATGCGGTCTACAGAGATAGAGCTTGTTCTTTGAAAAGCGTGCAAAAACTTTGACAATTTTTTTCTTTATTTTTCTGAATTTTTTGGCAATTTTGATGAAACCAAACAGGGTGAAGCAATCTGTTGTTGAGTGTGGGTAACAGTTGCAAGATGAACCTGTGCTGATAGAAGAATATGTGGAGCTATGGGTAGGCACACAATATGACAGCAAGGATTAGCAATTAACGAGTGCATATTAGTGATTTTTCAATCCGGATCCAAAGTACAAATCACAGCTGCTGGCTAAGACATGTTGAGACGTAGCGCAACAAGGTGAAAACAAATGACGATCGAAAGAACGCACAGAACAAGCAAATAACCCAGAATTTTCCTTTTTCCTGAATTTTTCCCTGATTTTCCAAAAGGCACTAGTAGGAATCAAACTTGTTTATTTTTTCACCATTTTTTTATTTTTCTCTGAACAAGGATAAAAAAAGATGCAACCACAAAAATTGGCACCTACAACTGAGGTGGGATGTGGTCTACAAAAATACAGCACGTTCTCTGAAAAGCGTGCAAAAACTTTGACAATCTTTTTCTTTATTTATCTGAATATTTTTGGCAATCTTGATGAAACTAAACAGGGCGAAGCAATCGGTTGTTGAGCGTTGGTAACTGTTGCAAGATGAACCTATGCTGATAGAAGAATATATGGAGCTATGGGTAGGCACACAATATGATAGTAAGGATTAGCAATTAACGAGTGCAGATTAGCGATTGTTCAATCTGGATCCAAAGTACAAATCACAGTTGCTGGCTTAGACGTGTCGAGACGTAGCGCAACAAGGTGAAAACAAAGGACGACGGAAAGAACGCACAGAACAAGCAAGTAACCTGGAATTTTCCTTTTTCCTGAATTTTTCCCTGATTTTTCCAAAAGGCACTAGTAGGAATCAAACTTTTTTATTTTTTCACTATTTTTTTATTTTTCTCTGAACAAGGATCAAAAAAGATGCAACCACAAAAATTGGCACCTACAACTGAGGTGTGATGCGGTCTACAGAGATACAACATGTTCTCTGAAAAGCGTGCAAAAACTTTGACAATTTTTTTTCTTTGTTTTCCTAAATTTTTTGGCAATTTTGATAAAACCAAACAGGGCGAAGCAATCTGTTGTTGAGCGTGGGTAACAGTTGCAAGATGAAACTGTGCTCATAGAAGAATATGTGGAGCTATGGGTAGGCACACAATATGACAGTAAGGATTAGCAATTAACTAGTGCAGATTAGTAATTGTTCAATCCGGATCCAAAGTATAAATCATTGCTGCTGGCTAAGACGTGTCGAGACGTAGCGCAACAAGGTGAAAACAAAGGACGACGGAAAGAACGCACAGAACAAGCAAATAACCCGGAATTTTCCATTTTCCTGAATTTTTCCCTGATTTTTCCAAAAGGCACTAGTACGAATCAAACTTTTTTATCTTTTCACTATTTTTTTATTTTTCTCTGAACAAGTATCAAAAAAGATGCAACCACAAAAATTGGCACCTACAACTGAGGTGGGATGCGGTCTGCAGAGATACGGCACGTTCTTTGAAAAGCGTGCAAAAACTTTGACAATTTTTTTCTTTGTTTTCCTGAATTTTTTGGCAATTTTGATGAAACCAAACAGGGCGAAGCAATCTGTTGTTGAGCGTGGGTAACAGTTGCAAGATGAACCTGTGCTGATAGAAGAATATGTGGAGCTATGGGTAGGCACACAATATGACAGCAAGGATTAGCAATTAACGAGTGCATATTAGTGATTGTTCAATCCGGATCCAAAGTACAAATCACAGCTGCTGGCTAAGACATGTCGAGACGTAGCGCAACAAGGTGAAAACAAATGACGATCGAAAGAACGCACAGAACAAGCAAATAACCCATAATTTTCCTTTTTCCTGAATTTTTCCCTGATTTTCCAAAAGGCACTAGTAGGAATCAAACTTGTTTATTTTTTCACCATTTTTTTATTTTTCTCTGAACAAGGATAAAAAAAGATGCAACCACAAAAATTGGCACCTACAACTGAGGTGGGATGTGGTCTACAGAAATACAGCACGTTCTCTGAAAAGCGTGTTCTTAATGAAACCAAACAGAGCGAAGCAATCAGTTGTTGAGCGTTGGTAACTGTTGCAAGATGAACCTGTGCTGATAGAAGAATATATGGAGCTATGGGTAGGCACACAATATGATAGTAAGGATTAGCAATTAACGAGTGCAGATTAGCGATTGTTCAATCCGGATCCAAAGTACAAATCACAGTTGCTGGCTTAGACATGTCGAGACGTAGCGCAACAAGGTGAAAACAAAGGACGACGAAAAGAACGCACAGAACAAGCAAGTAACCCGGAATTTTCCTTTTTCCTGAATTTTTCCCTGATTTTTGCAAAAGGCACTAGTAGGAATCAAACTTTTTTATTTTTTCACTATTTTTTCATTTTTCTCTGAACAAGGATCAAAAAAGATGCAACCACAAAAATTGGCACCTACAATTGAGGTGTGATGCGGTCTACAGAGATATAGCACGTTCTCTGAAAAGCGTGCAAAAACTTTGACAATTTTTTTCTTTGTTTTCCTGAATTTTTTGGCAATTTTGATGAAACCAAACAGGGCGAAGTAATCTATTGTTGAGCGTGGGTAACAGTTGCAAGATGAAACTGTGCTCATAGAAGAATATGTGGAGCTATGGGTAGGCACACAATATGACAGTAAGGATTAGCAATTAACGAGTGCAGATTAGCGATTGTTCAATCCGGATCCAAAGTACAAATCACAGTTGCTGGCTTCGACGTGTCGAGACATAGCGCAACAAGGTGAAAACAAAGGACGAAGGAAAGAACGCTCAGAACAAGCAAGTAACCCGGAATTTTCCTTTTTCCTGAATTTTTCCTTGATTTTTCCAAAAGGCACTAGTAGGAATCAAACTTTTTATTTTTTCACTATTTTTTTTATTTTTCTCTGGACAAGGATAAAAAAAGATGCAACCACAAAAATTGGCACCTACAACTGAGGTGTGATGCGGTCTACAGAGATACAGCACGTTCTCTGAAAAACGTGCAAAAACTTTGACAATTTTTTTCTTTGTTTTCCTGAATTTTTTGGCAATTTTGATGAAACCAAACAGGGCGAAGCAATCTGTTGTTGAGCGTGGGTAACAGTTGCAAGATGAACCTGTGCTCATAGAAGAATATGTGGAGCTATGGGTAGGCACACAATATGACAGTAAGGATTAGCAATTAACGAGTGCAGATTAGTGATTGTTAAATCGGGATCCAAAGTACAAATCACAGCTGCTAGCTAAGACATGTCGAGACGTAGCGCAACAAGGTGAAAACAAAGGACGACGGAAAGAACGCACAGAACAAGCAAATAACCCAGAATTTTCCTTTTTCCTGAATTTTTCCCTGATTTTTCCAAAAGGCACTAGTAGGAATCAAACTTTTTTATCTTTTCACTATTTTATTTATTTTTCTCTGTAAAAGTATCAAAAAAGATGCAACCACAAAAATTGGCACGTACAACTGAGGTGGGATGCGGTCTATAGAAATACAGCACGTTCTCTGAAAAGCGTGAAAAATCTTTGACAATTTTTTTTTATTTTCCTGAATTTTTTGGCAATTTTCATGAAACGAAATAGGGCAAAGCAATCTGTTGTTGAGCGTGGGTAACAGTTGCAAGATGAACGTGTGCTGATAGAAGAATATGTGGAGCTATGGGTAGGCACACAATATGACAGCAAGGATTAGCGATTAACGAGTGCAGATTAGCGATTGTTCAATCCGGATCCAAAGTACAAATCACAGCTGCTGGCTAAGACGTGTCGAGACGTAGCGCAACAAGGTGAAAACAAAGGACGATGGAAAGAACGCACAGAACAAGCAAATAACCCGGAATTTTCCTTTTTCCTGAATTTTTCCCTGATTTTTCCAAAAGGCACTAGTAGGAATCAAACTTTTTTTATCTTTTCACTATTTTTTTTATTTTTCTCTGAACAAGTATCAAAAAAGATGCAACCACAAAAATTGGCACCTACAACTGAGGTGGGATGCGGTCTACAGAGATACAGCACGTTCTTTGAAAAGCGTGCAAAAACTTTGACAATTTTTTTCTTCGTTTTCCTGAATTTTTTGGCAATCTTGATGAAACCAAACAGGGCGAAGCAATCAGTTGTTGAGCGTTGGTAACTGTTGCAAGATGAACCTGTGCTGATAGAAGAATATATGGAGCTATGGGTAGGCACACAATATGATAGTAAGGATTAGCAATTAACGAGTGCAGATTAGCGATTGTTCAATCCGGATCCAAAGTACAAATCACAGTTGCTGGCTTAGACGTGTCGAGACGTAGCGCAACAAGGTGAAAACAAAGGACGACGGAAAGAACGCACAGAACAAGCAAGTAACCCGGAATTTTCCTTTTTCCTGAATTTTTCCCTGATTTTTGCAGAAGGCACTAGTAGGAATCAAACTTTTTTATTTTTTCACTATTTTTTTATTTTTCTCTGAACAAGGATCAAAAAAGATGCAACCACAAAAATTGGCACCTACAACTGAGGTGTGATGCGGTCTACAGAGAGACAACACGTTCTCTGAAAAGCGTGCAAAAACATTGACAATTTTTTTCTTTGTTTTCCTGAATTTTTTGGTAATTTTGATGAAACCAAACAGGGCGAAGCAATCTGTTGTTGAGCGTGGGTAACAGTTGCAAGATGAAACTGTGCTCATAGAAGAATATGTGGAGCTATGGGTAGGCACACAATATGATAGTAAGGATTAGCAATTAACTAGTGCAGATTAGCGATCGTTCAATCCGGATCCAAAGTATAAATCACTGCTGCTGGCTAAGACGTGTCGAGACGTAGCGCAACAAGGTGAAAACAAAGGACGACGGAAAGAATGCACAGAACAAGCAAATAACCCGGAATTTTCCTTTTTCCTGAATTTTTCCCTGATTTTTCCAAAAGGCACTAGTAGGAATCAAACTTTTTGATCTTTTCACTATTTTTTTTATTTTTCTCTGAACAAGTATCAAAAAAGATGCAACCACAAAAATTGGCACCTACAACTGAGGTGGGATGCGGTCTACAGAGATACAGCACGTTCTTTGAAAAGCGTGCAAAAACTTTGACAATTTTTTTCTTTGTTTTCCTGAATTTTTTGGCAATTTTGATGAAACCAAACAGGGCGAAGCAATCTGTTGTTGAGCGTGGGTAACAGTTGCAAGATGAACCTGTGCTGATAGAAGAATATGTGGAGCTATGGGTAGGCACACAATATGACAGCAAGAATTAGCTATTAACGAGTGCATATTAGTGATTGTTCAATCCGGATCCAAAGTACAAATCACAGCTGCTGGCCAAGACATGTCGAGATGTAGCGCAACAAGGTGAAAACAAATGACGATCGAAAGAACACACAGAACAAGCAAATAACCCAGAATTTTCCTTTTTCCTGAATTTTTCCCTGATTTTCCAAAAGGCACTAGTAGGAATCAAACTTGTTTATTTTTTCACCCTTTTTTTTATTTTTCTCTGAACAAGGATAAAAAAAGAAGCAACCACAAAAATTGGCACCTACAACTGAGGTGGGATGTGGTCTACAGAAATACAGCACGTTCTCTAAAAAGCGTGTTCTTGATGAAATCAAACAGGGCGAAGCAATCAGTTGTTGAGCGTTGGTAACTGTTGCAAGATGAACCTGTGCTGATAGAAGAATATATGGAGCTATGGGTAGGCACACAATATGATAGTAAGGATTAACAATTAACGGGTGCAGATTAGCGATTGTTCAATCCGGATCCAAAGTACAAATCACAGTTGCTGGCTTAGACATGTCAAGACGTAGCGCAACAAGGTGAAAACAAAGGACGACGGAAAGAACGCACAG
Organism: Saccharum spontaneum; assembly: GCA_022457205.1. Classification (NCBI taxonomy): domain Eukaryota; kingdom Viridiplantae; phylum Streptophyta; class Magnoliopsida; order Poales; family Poaceae; genus Saccharum; species Saccharum spontaneum. Next base: position 1,106,539 of record CM039591.1, read on the forward strand.
AACAAGCAATTAACCCGGAATTTTCCTTTTTCCTGAATTTTTCCCTGATTTTTGCAAAAGGCACTAGTAGGAATCAAACTTTTTTATTTTTTCACTATTTTTTTATTTTTCTCTGAACAAGGATCAAAAAAGATGCAACCACAAAAATTGGCACCTACAACTGAGGTGTGATGCGGTCTACAGAGATACAGCACGTTCTCTGAAAAGCGTGCAAAAACTTTGACAATTTTTTTCTTTGTTTTCCTGAATTTTTTGGCAATTTTGATGAAACCAAACAGGGCGAAGCAATCTGTTGTTGAGCGTGGGTAACAGTTGCAAGATGAAACTATGCTCATAGAAGAATATGTGGAGCTATGGGTAGGCACACAATATGACAGTAAGGATTAGCAATTAACGAGTGCAGATTAGCGATTGTTCAATCCAGATCCAAAGTACAAATCACAGTTGCTGGCTTCGACGTGTCGAGACGTAGCGCAACAAGGTGAAAACAAAGGACGAAGGAAAGAACGCTCAGAACAAGCAAGTAACCCGGAATTTTCCTTTTTCCTGAATTTTTCCTTGATTTTTCCAAAAGGCACTAGTAGGAATCAAACTTTTTTATTTTTTCACTATTTTTTTTTTATTTTTCTCTGGACAAGGATAAAAAAAGATGCAACCACAAAAATTGACACCTACAACTGAGGTGTGATGCGGTCTACAGAGATATAGCACGTTCTCTGAAAAACGTGCAAAAACTTTGACAATTTTTTTCTTTGTTTTCTTGAATTTTTTGGCAATTTTGATGAAACCAAACAGGGCGAAGCAATCTGTTGTTGAGCGTGGGTAACAGTTGCAAGACGAACCTGTGCTCATAGAAGAATATGTGGAGCTATGGATAGGCACACAATATGACAGTAAGGATTAGCAATTAACGAGTGCAGATTAGTGATTGTTCAATCCGGATCCAAAGTACAAATCACAGCTGCTAGCTAAGACATGTCGAGACGTAGCGCAACAAGGTGAAAACAAAGGATGACGGAAAGAACGCACAAAACAAGCAAATAACCCGAAATTTTCCTTTTTCCTGAATTTTTCCTTGATTTTTCCAAAAGGCACTAGTAGGAATCAAACTTTTTTATTTTTGTCACTATTTTTTTTATTTTTCTCTAGACAAGGATAAAAAAGATGCAACCACAAAAATTGGCACCTACAACTGAGGTGTGATGCGGTCTACAGAGATACAGCACGTTCTCTGAAAAATGTGCAAAAACTTTGACAATTTTTTTCTTTGTTTTCCTGAATTTTTTGGCAATTTTGATGAAACCAAACAGGGCGAAGCAATCTGTTGTTGAGCGTGGGTAACAGTTGCAAGATGAACCTGTGCTCATAGAAGAATATGTGGAGCTATGGGTAGGCACACAATATGACAGTAAGGATTAGCAATTAACGAGTGCAGATTAGTGATTGTTCAATCCAGATCCAAAGTACAAATCACAGCTGCTAGCTAAGACATGTCGAGACGTAGCGCAACAAGGTGAAAACAAAGGACGACTGAAAGAACGCACAGAACAAGCAAATAACCCGGAATTTTCCTTTTTCCTGAATTTTTCCTTGATTTTTCCAAAAGGCACTAGTAGGAATCAAACTTTTTTATCTTTTCACTATTTTTTTTTTATTTTTCTCTGTACAAGTATCAAAAAAGATGCAACCACAAAAATTGGCACGTACAACTGAGGTGGGATGCGGTCTATAGAAATACAGCACGTTCTCTGAAAAGCGTGAAAAATCTTTGACAATTTTTTTTATTTTCCTAAATTTTTTGGCAATTTTCATGAAACGAAATAGGGCAAAGCAATCTGTTGTTGAGCGTGGGTAACAGTTGCAAGATGAACGTGTGCTGATAGAAGAATATGTGGAGCTATGGGTAGGCACACAATATGACAGCAAGGATTAGCGATTAACGAGTGCAGATTAGCGATTGTTCAATCCGGATCCAAAGTACAAATCACAGCTGCTGGCTAAGACGTGTCGAGACGTAGCGCAACAAGGTGAAAACAAAGGACGATGGAAAGAACGCACAGAACAAGCAAATAACCCGGAATATTCCTTTTTCCTGAATTTTTCCCTGATTTTTCCAAAAGGCACTAGTAGGAATCAAACTTTTTTTATCTTTTCACTATTTTTTTTATTTTTCTCTGAACAAGTATCAAAAAAGATGCAACCACAAAAATTGGCACCTACAACTGATGTGGGATGCGGTCTACAGAGATACAGCATGTTCTTTGAAAAGCGTGCAAAAACTTTGACAATTTTTTTCTTTGTTTTCCTGAATTTTTTGGCAATTTTGATGAAACCAAACAGGGCGAAGCAATCTGTTGTTGAGTGTGGGTAACAGTTGCAAGATGAACCTGTGCTGATAGAAGAATATGTGGAGCTATGGGTAGGCACACAATATGACAGCAAGGATTAGCAATTAACGAGTGCATATTAGTGATTGTTCAATCCGGATCCAAAGTACAAATCACAGCTGCTGGCTAAGACATGTCGAGACGTAGCGCAACAAGGTGAAAACAAATGACGATCGAAAGAACGCACAGAACAAGCAAATAACCCAGAATTTTCCTTTTTCCTGAATTTTTCCCTGATTTTCCAAAAGGCACTAGTAGGAATCAAACTTGTTTATTTTTTCACCATTTTTTTATTTTTCTCTGAACAAGGATAAAAAAAGATGCAACCACAAAAATTGGCACCTACAACTGAGGTGGGATGTGGTCTACAGAAATACAGCACGTTCTCTGAAAAGCGTGCAAAAACATTGACAATTTTTTCCTTTAATTTCCTGAATATTTTTGGCAATCTTGATGAAACCAAACAGGGCGAAGCAATCAGTTGTTGAGCGTTGGTAACTGTTGCAAGATGAACCTGTGCTGATAGAAGAATATATGGAGCTATGGGTAGGCACACAATATGATAGTAAGGATTAGCAATTAACGAGTGCAGATTAGCGATTGTTCAATCTGGATCCAAAGTACAAATCACAGTTGCTGGCTTAGACGTGTCGAGACGTAGCGCAACAAGATGAAAACAAAGGACGACGGAAAGAACGCACAGAACAAGCAAGTAACCCGGAATTTTCCTTTTTCCTGAATTTTTCCCTGATTTTTCCAAAAGGCACTAGTAGGAATCAAACTTTTTTATTTTTTCACTATTTTTTTATTTTTCTCTGAACAAGGATCAAAAAAGATGCAACCACAAAAATTGGCACCTACAACTGAGGTGTGATGCGGTCTACAGAGATACAGCACGTTCTTTGAAAAGCGTGCAAAAACTTTGACAATTTTTTTCTTTGTTTTCCTGAATTTTTTGGCAATTTTGATGAAACCAAACAGGGCGAAGCAATCTGTTGTTGAGCGTGGGTAACAGTTGCAAGATGAGACTGTGCTCATAGAAGAATATGTGGAGCTATGGGTAGGCACACAATATGACAGTAAGGATTAGCAATTAACTAGTGCAGATTAGCGGTTGTTCAATCCGGATCCAAAGTATAAATCACAGCTGCTGGCTAAGACGTGTCGAGACGTAGCGCAACAAGCTGAAAACAAAGGACGACGGAAAGAACGCACAGAACAAGCAAATAACCCGGAATTTTCCTTTTTCCTGAATTTTTCCCTGATTTTTCCAAAAGGCACTAGTAGGAATCAAACTTTTTTATCTTTTCACTATTTTTTTTATTTTTCTCTGAACAAGTATCAAAAAAGATGCAACCAAAAAAATTGGCACCTACAACTGAGGTGGGATGCGGTCTACAGAGATACAGCACGTTCTTTGAAAAGCGTGCAAAAACTTTGACAATTTTTTTCTTTGTTTTCCTGAATTTTTTGGCAATTTTGATGAAACCAAACAGGGCGAAGCAATCTGTTGTTGAGCGTGGGTAACAGTTGCAAGATGAACCTGTGCTAATAGAAGAATATGTGGAGCTATGGGTAGGCACACAATATGACAGCAAGGATTAGCAATTAACGAGTGCATATTAGTGATTGTTCAATCCGGATCCAAAGTACAAATCACAGCTGCTGGCTAAGACATGTCGAGACGTAGCGCAACATGGTGAAAACAAATGACGATCGAAAGAACGCACAGAACAAGCAAATAACCCAGAATTTTCCTTTTTCCTGAATTTTTCCCTAATTTTCCAAAAGGCACTAGTAGGAATCAAACTTGTTTATTTTTTCACCATTTTTTTATTTTTCTCTGAACAAGGATCAAAAAAGATGCAACCACAAAAATTGGCACCTACAACTGAGGTGGGAAGTGGTCTACAGAAATACAACACGTTCTCTGAAAAGCGTGCAAAAACTTTGACAATTTTTTTCTTTATTTTCCTGAATATTTTTGGCAATCTTGATGAAACCAAACAGGGCGAAGCAATCTGTTGTTGAGCGTTGGTAACTGTTGCAAGATGAACCTGTGCTAATAGAAGAATATATGGAGCTATGGGTAGGCACACAATATGATAGTAAGGATTAGCAATTAACGAGTGTAGATTAGCGATTGTTCAATCCGGATCCAAAGTACAAATCACAGTTGCTGGCTTAGATGTGTCGAGACGTAGCGCAACAAGGTGAAAACAAAGGACGACGGAAAGAACGCACAG